>JASAND010026929.1:97500-184248 GCA_030248195.1 Trissonchulus latispiculum
TAGCTGACTGAGCATACACAATTGTGAGTGTCAACCTTTATTCTGCATATGGTATGTATTTTCCAATTGGTAGCTAAAATTGTGATTAGCAAACACTTAGATTTTCCGAACTTTTTTTGCTTCAAACGCATCACAACGCAGCTTCGAAAGTACGCAACAGGCTTCAAATTTCTTGTAAACATAATACCCATAATACCCTGAGATGTGAGTAGTACGCGCTGCAATGCGTTTTCAGGAAAATAGTATTTCTGACCTACCATCTCTTCTGCATATATCATGCGGATCATCCTGCAGTTGACAAATTGCTGTAGTTATTTTGCTACAGGAATCGTGAGCAATCCCCGGTAGCTCTGCAGCAGCTCCAAGAGAAAGAGTGCAAGCGCCGTATTCCTCCTCCTCCTTGATTCTAGTCGTCTTTGGAAAGGTGATGAACCATTTGAAGTACCTGAAACGATAGCTGCGACGGAACCTACCTGCTAGCGATACAGAAACTGTTTAGCAATGTTTTACATAAAACTTCAATAGGATATTCATAGGAATGAGGACTTTTTCATCGAGACCCTTTCGAGTCAACGTTTTCCTTATAACTTGACTCTGCGTCTCGCAGATATACGCGTCGGAGTTACTTGCATAAACAAGACCATAGCATGGCACACCTTCAACTTAGCATGCAATTTAGCTAGGGATTTATTGGACGACTCGACAGTATGTAATTGGCAATGAACAGATTCCGTCTGGATAAAACCACTCACTTCAATTTAAGGCTTTCTACCGTTTCATGCTGTGACTGCAAAGGAGGCGTTTTTCAATATACCTTAAATATTGCTGCCTTGTACTTTTTTCCAGCCTGCGTTTGCTTCACTTTATCGTTATCATGCTAGACACTACAAGCACAAACCTAGGCTTGCACGAGTTTGTTCTGTTCCAAATGTACTCCCAGCTGTCAGGACTGTCCAAGTCGATAGCGTCTTCACGGGAAGCATAGCCATAATGAATTCGTGCCTCGAAACCATAGAAAAGCATGGTTTCGTTTAAGTTCCACATTCCAAATCTGAAATAATAATTCAAGGCGTCACATACATGGCTACGCCATTCAGAAATGACAACCTTTTTCCAGTACCACTTAGCTGGCTAATATTTGTATTTTTGCATATGCAAGAATTCTACATTTCAATTTAACTCAATTTAATTAAACAAGCAACAAAATAACGACAACAGACAAGTGAAATATTTCAGCACTAAACTACATGATCAGGTTTTGGTGGAATCTGAATGTCTGGAAGCTCACACTACGCTATCTTCGAAGTCTCTTTGCTGTTCCTCGTCGATGAATACGGGTGGATGAGAGGCAGGGTGAAGCTCCTGACATTTTCGATAGATCTCGTAGGAGGGGAAAGTTGGCTGCAATTTTGGATACAGCATATAGCAAGCACGATTACCCCTCAACCAGCCTGCGGGGCAAAGATGGCTGTCATTTCGATACCTGCTTCGAAACTTCTCTGCTACAACAAAACATCTCAAGCTAATTTAGTATCTTTAGATATATTCATGAACTAGCGGATTGAATGTGGTATACCTAATTATCTAATTGACATTATGACGCAATACAATTTATGAATAAACTTCAGCTAAAATAAAGGTCAATGAGCACCATAGGTTAACGCGGGGGGTCTGTGGGGGTCTAAGCCCCCCCCCCCAAAACCTGACAAGGCACAAGCCCTATCGACGTCGGGGACAAGGGTAACGAAAAAGGGGCAAGGGGTAACCGGAAATAGCCGGAACAAATTAGTTTTTACAGTAGTTTCAAAAAATTCCTTGCTTCGCCGGAACTTTTTAAGCTAAAGTCTGACCAAAAAATGTAGGGAGCGAAACTGTTTTGTTTATACTGAACTACCAGTACTTTTTTGCTGCAGCAATGTATATATTTTTGGAACCGTCATGGCAAGAACTTTCTTTTGGTTGAAAAAATTTAAAAAAAAATAAAATTCATCAAAAGAAGCCGATTTTTTAAGTTTTGAAAAATCAGTATAAGTCAGGAACTAGCCGTTCGGTGGAAAATTAGCCCATGTCCCAAACATATTGAATCCCGAATATCAGCTGATTTCGTCAAAAATTGCGATAGTTATTCAATTTTTTCGATTTTCAAAATCCTTTGATCTTTGCCGCTTTTCCAACTTTGACTGGCCATTACTCGCGACTCACTCAATTCATAAATTTTTAATTGGATTTTCAGGACCACTTGAGTGTCAGCTTTCATGTGATATATGTGGTTTTTCAAAATTTGAAAATCGGTTTTTTCGAAAAATACCACTTTTTGACCCAAAATTTCGATAATGCGAATCCAGCAAAAGTCTGTAAAAATAATATTATCATAAAGTTTAATCTGAGCGGCATCCAACGATATAATGTTTTTGGGGCTACGACTTATATTGCATCCGCAACGGATTTTTAAACAATTTCGCTTTTTAGCCACTATTTGCGGCAAATCAATGCACAATATGACACAAAATTGTCAGAAATCAGCTGAAATAGGAAATTGTTTAAAAATTCGTTGCTGGGGCAATTTAAGAAGTAGCCACAAAAACTTTATATCGTTGGATTCAGCTCAGATTAAACTTGATGATAATAGTATTTTTACCCACTTTTGCTGGATTCGTGTTGTCGAAATTTTGGGTCAAAAAGTGGTATTTTTCGAAAAAACCGATTTTCAAATTTTGAAAAACCACATATATCACATGAAAGCTGACACTCAAGTGGTCCTGAAAATCCAATTAAAAATTTTTGAATTAAGTGAGTCGCGAGTAATGGCCAGTCAAAGTTGGAAAAGCGGCAAAGATCAAAGGATCTTGAAAATCGAAAAAATTGAATAACTATCGCAATTTTTGACGAAATCGGCTGATATTCGGGATTCAATATGTCTGGGACATGGGCTAATTTTCCACCGAACGGCTAGTTCCTGGTTTTTACTGATCTTTCAAAACTTAAAAAATCGGCTTCTTTTGATGAATTTTAATTTTTTAAAAAATGCTTTTCAACCAAAAGAAAGTTCTTGCCATGACGGTTCAGAAAATATATACATTGCTGCAGCAAAAATGTACCGGTAGTTCAGTATAAACAAAACAATTTCGCTCCCTACATTTTTTGGTCAGACTTTAACGTGTCTAATTTCTGGAAAACATAGAACAAAATTTTGAAATTTTTTCAAAAATTGAAGGTTTTTGCAAATTTTGCTAGAAAATTGCAAATTTTAATAGAATTAGCGTTAATTTTTGAAACATTTTACAAATTTATTTTTGAGGTATAAGCCCCCCTGAAAATTTTTGTTCAAGGTACAAGCCCCCTCAAAATTTTTTGGGGACAAGCCCCCCCCCAGGACCCGACCGTTTGTTAATGTATACTGTGCATCCACTAAAAAGCAATATTTGTCAAAGAAATTAAATACGACAGGTAGCACTGCTAAGTTCCTAGCGAACGTTGATTTTGTTAATATCCGATTTCCCACAGTTTGAGAAGGTACCGTACGAGAATTAATTTCAGTCAAACACAAAAGATCATAATTGAATTCAGCAAGTATGTACCATTGAGTATTCCTGTTTCAAGATTTCATTTTAAATCAGTCAGCTCCATTGGTAAATGCGGTGAATTCAGAATTATTTTAGAGTATTCGCAATGAATATGTTTAAAGTTTGTGGTGAGAATAGTCCAAATTGTCTTGTCGCCAATAGTAACAGTGTTTAGGAGTTTTGGTCAGGACTTTTGGCCAAGGAGTTGTGCTGCGTTTTGCAGTTATACGGCAGAAATTATTTAAACGCCGGTTCACACGATCAAATTCTCGTCAAATAAATTTGACCAAATTTGACCAAACTTGCAATTTGATCAAATTTGATGCTTTGAACGGGCATCAAATTCCGTCAAATTCTGTCAAATTTACCATCAAATTGCTGTCAAACTATCAAATTGATTTGGTAAGTGCGCAAAAACGATCAAATATTTGACGGCTTGTCCAATGACATTTTACCACGTGTATCACGATTTCAGACAAGATTACAAGGTCAGACCTTAGATCAATTTGAAACATGGCCTTTTGTTTTCTTCACGCCATGCAGTTTCTTTCAACACAATGTGCAATTTCACCGGACTGTAATAACATACACTTTCATTAAATATACTTTGAATTTGATTTAAATTAATAAATAATTTAAAACTTTGCCAACTGTTCGAAAAATTTGATGAAATATATAATAATCATATAATAATTATATAATTATATAATAATATATTTAATATTTAAGAAAAGTTGCTGCAAACTGGAAATTGTTTTAGATCTTTTTACCAACCTTTGACCCAAGTGCGTTTAGGCTTGGATTCAAAATCACATTGAGATAACAAGAAAAACGCTAGTTTGCGCTTCGGACTGACCATTTTCTATGCGCGTAAATTCAAACTGGCGCCCAATTTGAGCAAAATTTGGTCAAATTATTTGATGCAAGTTTGACTGTGCAAACAGGCAATTTGATCAAATATTTTGCAGTCAAAAAATTAGATTAACTTTATTTGATGAGAACTTGATCGTGTGAACCAGCCAATAGATAGAAATAACGAGAGTGTTTATGGAACAGCACAATGAAAATTCGAAAGTCGAAAAAGTTTTCGAAAATTTAGTTTTGATCCAACGATTTGGCACTGATTTTGGGTTTTTCTAACCAATTCGTAGCAGCATAATTCAGACTGGTTTAGGCTATGTCAAGCAGTTATTTTCTTGCAACAATGAAATTAGCATATTTGTTCTAAATGTTTCAACTCAACATTGGTCATTGTACTTACAGTAAGAGCGCAAAACTTTATCCAGGTAGTATTGTTGGGAATGGCGCAGATGTCTTCCTGTTCTAAAAACGTCCACGTTGTTTTTCCCTCCACATATCTGCGATCTATTTGATAGGCACGGAGTGTTGCAGGACAGTTGGCTTTTGTCCTCTAATGTGGCATCTGGTGCTGGAATAAAGCACTGGCAGTCAGAACCGTTTCGAACACCTGCAATTAGCACTTAGAAATCTAGAAATCTATTAGTTAGGAGTCTATTATTTCACCAAATACGTTGGTAACTTCGTGGATGCTGCCTGACTGTGGTATTTTTCGACTCAGTTGGCACCTTAAACTTTTCCTTAAATGGAAAGCTTAGTATAGTCAACAAGCGCCTACTTACTAGGCTTACTAGGCAAGGCACCGAAACGCATACACGTGAACCAGTGCAACTATTCTTAATTTACTTACTGATTCTGTACGGCTAATATTCCTTAAGACATGCATATGTATACGATTGCTGAAATTGGGTTAAACTTCATCAACATACTACAGAACTCTAAGACTACCAGCACTGTACCGGTTTGATATCGTTTCGTGTAAAGCTACATAAACTGGTGTTTTATAGTATTCACTGTTGCCACATGATTGTAAGATAGTCTTAGGGCCTTTTCAAGAAAGGCAGAGTAGAGTAGGGCTCAGCTAAAAGTATCTGTTCTAGCCTTGCTCTAACTCCACTCAACCTTGAGTTTCCCCTCTACTAACTCTTTCATGAAAAGGTCGAATCAGTTTTAGCTCTACTCTACCTTTTCTTGAAAAAGTTCTTACAGTAAAGCGCATTCTCCCACAGTTTTTTGGAAACCGCTGATATTGCATGATTTGATGCTATACTTGCCTGCGTAGGTGAAACCAAAGTTATAGCATGCTTTACTGCAGATGTGCCTGTCCATGTACAAGAGATGATATTTGCGATCTATTACAATAGGGAATGAGTCGGACTGATCCACAACACCACTTTCGAAGCATCCAATGTGATCAGGATTAAACAGATGAGCTGAGCTGTTGTCAATATCATCTGAAAGTGTATGAAAAAGTACTGTATTGTAAGGAAAGCAGACATAGGAAAGATTGATAAGCCTGATATTGGAGTTTAGTTGATGTCCCTGTGGTGTAGTTGGTTAGCATGGCTGCTCCGGAGTGGGAAGGGCCGTATTTCGAAACCCGGCTGGGCCAATTCTTTACTTTCAATGGTGAGTGAAAAGCTGAACCTCCCTCTTCCCTTCTCTCTTCAAGCTTCTGGTTTCGTGACGCCTCCCGTTCGGGCTTGTCCTCGGTTTCATCTGGGTCCTTCAACCTGGTATTTTACTACAGATCAATAGATTCTGATCATAAACTTAACATAAACAGTCCAGTTGCTACCATACATGCTGTTCAACTCATATTATTGTTTCGTATGCTCATGCAACCGCTTAGGGTGTGACTCTTTTTGGAGACATCCATTTTGGACTATTATTACTCATTCATTACTGGGAGTTTTAAACCTACATAAACATTGCAAAATGAAGCTGAACATTTTAATGGACTGATGTTTTATGAGTTTTGTTTGCAGAATTATATAAGGTATGCAATTGTCCGAATCTTGAAGTTGCAGACGAAAGCTGAAGCACCGAACGGGAGCCATACCCTTGTCTAGATTTATTATGAAATTGCGGCTCGTTATAGGCAACTTAGCTAACAGAATTGCACAAGCAAGTGAAAGTGAACCAAGCCCAAGTGAAACTGGAATGTTTTAGAAAGCAAAAAATAATGCTGAAAAGTCGCAGCAATTTTACCTTATTGTGAATCGTATACTAACACTAAGCGCCCCAAAGAATCACTCCCTTAAAATCAATTTGCATTGAAAGGGTATAAAAACTCTACAGAAACCCCAGTCAGAGATGAAACCGGGTCACCGGGTCACCGGGTCAGTTCGGGTCACTATATGGACTGGGTCACCGGGTCACGGGGTCTGGAGCTCTGACCCGGTCTTGACCCGGTATTTTTGATTGGAGGAATTTTTTTGCTGTTATAGGATATTTTTCAAAGTTTTACCAATTTTTGCCAACTGAAACCTTCAACAATTACTCAAAAACTAGCAATAGAAATATTCTTAACTTAATCGTGTAGTTTTTTAAATGCTTGTCGCTGTAGTAGTGTCCTCATAATATTTGTGATGTCCTGTCAAGCTTAGATCTAGGTTTGAAACTACAATGATTGTTTTGAATCTTAACTAAAAAATGAAAACTATTACATGGGCCCTGAGAGTCTGAAATCTTAATTTTAAAATCGAAAATTCTCCATGCTCCATCTATTGTAAGTGATTTATTGCTGCTGCTATTATTTTTGGAGGGAGAGGGTCAGACTGTGGGTTTCAAATCTCGGTAAGAAGGAAAATCTCAGCAAAACAAGGCTTACAGATTCTGAGTTTTACTTTGCACTTTTTGCAATTGTTATGGCTTACTACATATCTTCAGAAACCAATTGTGATTGATTTTATTTCATATTCTCTGAATCCCAGCCATACGAAAAAATATTTCCAAAGAATTTCCGCAGAGTGAAACTTCAATCATACAACTAAATGAAATATTTCACTAAAATATATAATGATAAAACAGAAAAGTGCTAATTTTAAACCCTATGATTAGAATTGGATGATGTTATGACTTTGGCAAAGTATTTTGATCCAATTTGTTTGATTCAAAAAGCTATGTATTTTACTTCACATTACTGAGTGCAAAATCGTGCAAATCGTTTTGATTTTTCCGGCTTACTTACAATATTCGTTTTCCAACAGGGATGGAAACTGGGTCATGGGTCATTGGGTCATGGGTCGTTTGGGTCGCCATTTTTGCTTGGGTCACTGGGTCTTGGGTCACTGATTTTGTGAAGCCGTTGGGTCAGTATGGGTCTGCGTCAGTCTTCCTGTGGGTCACTTTGGGTCTGGGTCAGCACATTTTAGTGGGTCATTTTGGGTTTGGGTCACAGGGTCTTGCCAAGTCTTTAAAGTAAGCTTCCGGTTTCAGTTTTTGTGGTGGAAATTTAGCCAATTTTAAAATAAAACCCAGTGTTTTAAAAAAATTTTGCGCCTTCGGCGCGATCACTAACAATTTTATCAAATTTAGCACTCGCTTCACAGAAATCAGTAGTTAAGTGTGATCTGCCTTGCCATGCCATTCTATTTCAGTGGGTTCAAATGGTAAAAGCCACGTACCAAGGTGGACATATTTCTATCGATTTTAAAATTTACAATTCATAACAAGATAAGCTTTGAAATCTTGATAGGACCCTTAGCTTTTACCAGTGAGCTTGAATGATCAACTTTATATACTACAAACTTTCCACCGTCATGGGTGTTTTGTAAAAAAACAAACTGTCGACCTAGTTTCACAAAAAAGGGGAATGTACTTGTTCTTGCCTCTTTTCAAAAATTAAGAAATTTACGGTGTTTTCAAATTACTGCACAAAAGGCCAATCACGTTTAGGTAAAGTCAGTCTAGGTAACGTTATTTTATTGGGTCATTTGGGTTTGGGTCACAAAAATTCTTGGGTCAGTTGGGTCTGGGTCACGAAAACGTTTGGGTCATTTGGGTCTGGGTCACCAAATTTTAAAATTTTATGGGTCGCTTTGGGTCTGGGTCAAATTTGCGTTTGGGTCGAATGGGTCATGGGTCACAAAAAGTGACCCAGTTTCCATCCCTGCTTTGCAATGCTACTACATACTTTAAGGAAACCAAAACTTTTGCCCAACTTGATATTTTAGTCGTCAACAATGTCCACAATGATAAAAAAACACTCACCGCACCCCAATAAAGTATTTTTAATTTTTTTGCAAGCTTAAACCTGAATTTTCAAAAATACCGGGTCACCGGGTCAGTAAATAGTGACCCGGTTTCATCTCTGACCTGAGTAGTTCAAAATACAACAGCCATACTGTCCTCAGCACTTTACGATACACACTCTTATACGGCACAGTTTCGCACCATCATAGACAAGAAGAGGCGGGTTGAGGTTGCTTTCATTCCAGTGAAGAAGGGCATGGTAGGTGTCAATCTAAAATCACTTTATTGACAGAATTGGAATACAGACACTAACAACATTTTATAACTAATACAGAAACTAACAACATTTTATAACTATTTCCCAATGAACACAATTTCACAGTTAGCCATTAAATCGAACAGTGAAAAATAACAGTAGTAAAAATTCTCCTATTGATATACGTTTAAGGGTAGCACTCATAGGATAACGTGGGGGGGAATGGGGGGGGTGCAGACCCCCAGACCGACAAGAAACGGGTAGACCACCTCAGCGAAAAGGAAAAAAAGGCAGACTCTCTTGTCCAGAAAGCAAAAAAGGGCAGACCCCTCAGCGACTTTCACCGAAAATTGATAATTTTTTAGCAAAATTTAGCAATTTTTTAGAAAATTATTTAAAAATTGCTAAAAATTGTCATGTTTTACTAATTTTTGGTCAAAACGTTAAAAATTCGCATTTTTTGCTAATTTCGGAGCAGACCCCCATGAAATTTTAGATTTTTTCAGCACTGTTACTAATACTTTCTTACCAGAAGCTTCCCAAGATCAGAGAATGCCAGGCGTTCCATAAAATGGGGATTGAAATTGCACACAGTGAAAGCAGGAAACTTGCTGCTGCAGCTTATCTGCAATATTTAAAATTAAATGATCATGTGATGCGGGAAACCAATGCACTTCAATGTTTCAAATTCATTTTCAATTCAATTTTTTCAAATTTCACAAGCTGAATGACATTAATCACAAGCTTAAGCCTAGCAAGGCGGTGATTATTGTGCAGACTAAATGAAAGTGGACTGTAAAACGGCGCCAGTTCCAGCTTTTCCCAGTTTAAATCCGAAGGCTGCAAACCCTTCCCAGTTCCATCCTGATTTCCCGCAGCCAAATAATTAATCTGATTATTAACTAATTAATTTGATAATTAAATCTGATATGTATGAAAACTAAAAGCTGTTCCTGTATTCTATAGTGAAATTTAAATGACACACACGAAACCGAGTCAGCACCTTAAAATGTAGAATCAATTCCATATATATAACAGTGCACTAGGAGCGTTTTTACATTTTTGCAGTACTTTTGAGCCCTGGTAAAATACTTGGAACATAGTTAAAAGATAAATGAATTTGCATTCTTCTGTAAACTGGTAAAAATTCTAAATAACTTTTATTTTCTAGCAAAAATTCTAATTTGAAAAATACAAAGTCCAGACCGGATCAGAGCTCTTGACCCGGTGGGTGACCCGGTTCATATAGTGACCCGAACAGACGTCAGAACCCGGTGACCCGGTTTCATCTCTGGATTAGCGCTAGCACGAGCAACCCTAAGTATTAATTAAATTCACATCAAGAGATTTGAGGTTGACGCCGGCTAGCAGGCGGATCTACGAAGGATACAAGCATTGTTTATTGCCTTCATTGAACTAAGACAGGTTTAGTCTGTATTACCTGTTTTGAAACCACAACTCCGTAGCTAAGGTAAGTTGAAACGGCATCATAAACAAGGTAACACCAAACAACCACAGCGATACAAAGCAAAACAGCGCCCGTCAGTATCCATCCTCGGTAAGCTGGCAAATATCGATACGCCCATGGGGACGCTTCCTTGGAGTTGCCACTCATTTGCCTTATTAATTGTAAAAGGGAAACTAGTAACTAAATAGAACAATTTCACCCAGATAAGTTCTGCAAATAATTATTAGTAATGTTTCTTCATACAAATTAAATAGAGGGGTATGCCTTATCAAACTGGTCGACCCCTACACAGGTGAACATTCGCCTGTTTCGGTCGGAGTACAGACCACCGACCCAACGCCAAGAGGATGAGCCCTATATTGGCTTTTCCTTCTTCTCATATACGGGAGAACGTCATGTAACACTTGCTACATCATATTAACTTTTTCTATTCAACATTAAATCACAGCTTTTTCTTTATTGTCATTAAAATAGCTAACTAATTAATTAGGCTTACTGAGTAGGTTCTGTTCAGCAAAGCGTGTCTGGACACAGGGACTTGACACAAAGGCTGATAGCAAAAAAACTTTTTATAAAGACAAGTAAATCTTAGCTACCCAGTGAATTACAATCGTGCTAGTTCGAACAGTTTTCAATTGTGGCAGACCTATACGGATGGAAATCTGTGGAAATACAGTTAATAGATAAATACATCTGTGGATAGTTTTGGAGATGGGACAGACACGTTGAAAGCAACACTGGAGTAGTATAGGGTGTACCGCAGACTATCGGTTTTGGCTGCATGTGCTGAATATAGCTCCCTCTTGTGAGGGAGATGTATTAATTTATAGCTCTCTCCTGTGAGGGAGCTGTGTTGTAGATAGCGCCCTCGTGTGACGGATTGCGGGGAGCTATGTTAGTCATAGCTCCCTCTGTGGGGGGAGCATGCAACAAATACTGGTCTTAGCTCCATCTTTAGTTGGGGTGGCAACAAGTACTGATCATAGCTCCTCTGTAGAGGAAGCATGCAACAGATATTGCCCATAGCTCACTACCGTAGTGGGAGTTGTGAAGTCTCCCAAAAAAGAAACTATGCTGTTTAGTTTTTCTAGTTTCTTTCCAGGAAACAATGAGTTTGATGCAGATTTATGAACCAAAGTCTCAATTAGTCTTCACTCTAAACTGATAGCTCATGTGTAGTACACTAATCTCATGAACAGAATTGAATATAAAAACTTTGAATGAATGAATAAAGAATTGAGCTATATCAAAATCTGAAATTAAGCTAGGCCCCAATCGTATTTTTGGCTTCCATGTTTTAAAGTAATTATATCTAAGACTAGAAAACTTCTTCTGGAGGATAAAGAAAAGATACTCCACAAAATCCAACAGCTGTCTTATGGCCATGACTCTCATCTTTGGAATACAGGTTAAATTTAAAATTATCTGTGAATTATTATATCCTTCTTAAGTCGCTTTAATATTTGGTCATTTGGACGCAATTTCAGGCATTCAGCGCTTGTTTGTTTGATTTTGTGAGGATTGCAAAGCTTAAAACAGTTTCATTTTACAACCAGGATGAATGTATGTGTGGTGGACTAGAGTTAATGGTAGTTTGCTGTGTTGTAGAGATTGCTTCTAAAGAGCGGTAGTGCGTAGACTGCTACAGTTCTTGTGTTTAAGAAACAGCGGCTGTGTCTAAGTTCACATTTACATATAGCAAGAATGAATATATCTTTAATTCTAATCTTTGCGGGTATCAGTTGACTAAGACCACCCAATAACAGAACGACTCAGTGAGGTCACGATTCATGGATGGTTTCCAAAAGAAAAATGTCAGCATTACATACATTCCCGCCACTCCAACCATAACCAGGAATAATTGTAATTCTGAGAACCCAAACCAAACTAAGCTTGCCACAGTCTCTTTCATCAACTCGAATAGGCAAAATGTTACTCAGGTTAAGTTTGTCAGATTATTATAAAATTATCTTGTGATTCCGATAATGTTGTAAGGTCTTTGCATGTAGGTTCAGTTTAAGTTCTTTTCTTTCAATTTGAAATAGTTTGAGTTTGACAGCTGTATCAGCAACTATTTCAATTTAAACTCAAATTTATTGATTGTACCGAACGTCCAATGTTACGTCCCAGTTTCAAATCTTGTTTCACCTGTAGTCAATTGCATGAGAGCTCCGAACCAACTACCATTGACGATCAGGTTCAGACAATGAGACACCACAACATATTTATAAAGAATCACAATTTAACTGCATGAAATCATTTATGTTCATTTTGTGTATTGCTGATAATGTGAAGCAGTGAAAAATAAACTGCCGCAAAGCAAAGCTGTATAGATTCACACATATAAATGGCTAGATTCTAGTGTCTTAACAACGCGAGTATGTCCAGCGAAAGCATATATAAGTGGACAGAAGGATAGTACTAAACTGAATTTTTTGTCTAGATCATATGCATCTGGAGCACTTGGATCTTCAGTGTGAGTCAGCAACATGGGTGGGCAGCGCAGGGTGTAGCCTATGACTTTAGCGTAAAGTCGAGCGGAAATCATTTGCATTTCTTTGGGTTAGATTTTTCAATTTTGCAACAAAATTAAATCGGCAAAGTTTTTATTGCTTGAGGTAAACCTAAAGTTTGCATTAAACTTTATTTGCATAATGTACATACACTGATTAGTGATATGCAAATTAATGTATCCCTTTAAGAAGCGCTGACTGCGCTATTATTGCGTCAGTTGTATTTTCTGCTTACGCCTTTAATTTCATATGGCACGCAAAGTTGGATGGATCTGGCCTAGCTTTTCGGTATGCTTTGGAGTTTACTAGATTAATAACCTTAAGTTTTAATTTAAAAAAACTTGCATAAATTTATCAGTAATGATTCTGCTGACTTTTTGCAAGAATTTCTAATCTGAATTCTGGAATTAAGTATAATTTCCCTCATAATGCCTTTGGTATGGATTTTGAATTTTTTGTTTGGGAATTTGTACATAGCTGCTTGACTTGACGCTGGCCTTTGACTTGAGTCTTGGATGCTTTCTTTTTTATTTGCGCATAGCTTTTTGAACTCTCTCTGAATCAAAGGTAGTAGCGGCAACTACGTCATAGTCACCCTACCCTACACCTAATTTGAGTATAGTGATAAAGACTATAAAGATTGCTCAACTACAAATCATATACAATGCAAAAACATGCAAGACTAGCCAATTGCAGGCACGCGCACGCCAAACGCAAAGGTATGTACACAAGCGGCATATCCTATTTCGTTTGACTTTAATTAAAAATATAAAATGGTGTTAAACAAAAGCATTTATCCTTGTTGTTTCATATGCTTCAAGTTCAAGTTACACACAGAAAAGTCCTTTCCCATGGTTACAGTTGCTGGTTTCCGGGGGGGGGGCTTCTAATCTTTTCGTCCAGATACTTCCTTTCCAGCAGCTGAAAAAACAAGTAAGCTTGTATAATCTTTTCATCCAGACATTTTTCTTTCTGACTGCTTCAGCTGATAAATACAAATTTCTTGGGCACACAAAGCTCTATGTAGTTGCAAAAACGTATGAGATAAAAAGAACTGACCAAAGTAAGTCAACAATTTATGGCAACGAAAAGATAAGAGCATACGAAAAGGGGTGAAAATCATCAGGTTTCACAATTTTGTTGCTATGCGGACCAGGCCAACTGTTGAAACGAGAATGCCAGACCTTTTCAAGAATATAGGTCAAGGTACGTTCTAATTTCTAATACTTTTAATTTTAGTATCGTCAACTGTTTACTTCAAGTTTGTCTTAATTTAATGGTTAAACATGTTGACTGATTTTACTTTAATATTTCATTGATGCGAACCTATGTACCCAAACCAAAACAAATTGAGAAATATTCTGATATTTTGTAATGTCTGAATTTTCGAAAACTTCAGAAAAGACCCCGAAATGATTTTATTGATACAATTTTAACCGCCATTAAATAAAAACTAGAACAGCAAATAATAGAAATCAGATGCCCAGCAATATTCAGATATTTCTGTTTCTATGTATTTTACACTACTGATTGTTTCTTACTAGGCAAAGGAGGGGATGATACCTTGCCCCATCTAGAAGGCCACTGAACCAGAATTCTCTTGTTAATATAACAATTTCAATGTTTGGTGTTTGATTATGGAATAGAATATCAATAACAAAGATGTTAATTAAATTACCGAACCTTTTCAATACAAACCTTATGCAAAATGTCAAAATCCCCTTTGTATTAAAGGAAGATTGTCGACGTATCACCATAGAAACTTTCTGTCATTTATGAAGTATTACTTTACTTCGCTATTGCCAGCTGCCTGGCCATTTCAGACAACAGTCTACAACAGTTCAGGATAAAAATCCCCGAACCCATTTACGACGACGTAATAAACAGTGAGTTTCATAAATATATAAAATATAAAGAACTTATTGTTCTGTTACATTAAGAAGAAGAAAATTAATCAGGTAAGCTTTTCTGCTAATTGTCATTACATATCAGGGCTCCATGCGAATTTTCTTTTGTTTTGGGGAGGGAGGGAAAACTACACCCTCACAGTTTAGGGACAGGTAGTCAGCAACCAATCAGATCACCTCCCCATTTTGGATAGTTTTTGAAGACTAAGTTTTTTGCTGTTCGATCCTCGTATACTGCTTGCTACAGCTTAGTTATCAATATTCTTAATTTCAGGAGGATATCACCATAGAAACCAACTACCACAAGATGTCCCCGTTGGCCGTGCCATACCAAGCCAATCTTTGTTACAGTAACAAAACTTAGAGGTACAATTGTCCAAATGATGTCAGGTTGTGTGAATTTTTCAAGCTTTTGTAGATTATGCTCTGCTTTGCTGGCAAAATGGAAAATAACAAACAATTGAAAGGAGAATTAAAGGTTACCAACTGAAAGTATGGTTCACACTATCACTGAAGACACGTACAGCAGCGGCTCAATAATAAGTACAACCTACTCATTCCTTTGAAAACTTGGACAAGCACAACACGTTGTTGAGATCGGTTAAACTTTTTCACAACTGATGAACACGCATGAAACAATCAGAATTGTCTTAATTTTAAGTAAAAGTGGTGGTAAGGTAGAATTTCATTTGCGACTCGTAGTGCGAACGAATAACTTCGGATGTGCTTATCCCTGTACTTCTGCTTCTGTGCTTTGACTGTTGACTTCATGACATCAACAGGTTAGAGCAATTGCATTGCCAAAGTATTTGCAATCTTGCAACAATATAATCTACATTGTTTGCAAACTAAATTAATAATGTTTTTTGCAGATCTTTTAACTGCTTCCACCGTTGAGTCTGCATCGCAACCAGGATCCAGCTCTGGGGTAAGCTATTCTGCCGACGATTCACTACCAACGTTTCAACAAGTTATGGTTCAAGTTGCTAAAGTTTTGCATGCAGAAACCCCAGATATGATTATCATCAAAGGCACTGCACAGGTCAGCCTTCTTTCAAATGATTAAGAGTAACATAAATCACAATATTAATCATTATACAATTTTATCCAAGTTTATTCTTTAGTAGCTTTATGTCACAGTATAGCACCACGCAAATTTGAAGACCCAAAAGATCATAAATGTGGACTGTTCCAGTGTAACATATGGAAACAGTGGCGATCTACTGATGAATCCGAACACATCTATTACCTCGATTACCTCTATTACATCTATTACACAGCCTAACATTGGTAAAGTTGCTCCTGAATTTCGATTTCGAGCCTGCTCATGATGGAAATTTGCACAAACTAACCTTGTTGTTGCCAGATCAGGTGAAGGTTTCACCATATTCCGAGGATGGAATTGTACAGAAGAGATTATGACGTACCTCTTTAAAAAGGCGGCAACAAAACGAACTCAGATAATTGCTATTGTTCACAATTTCCAGGCTTACGATGCCTGACCTATTTTGAACTTTCTTTATAAAAAATCTATAAAACCGAACAAAATAATTTTTCGAGGTTGCAAAGTAATTACTGCTAGCTATTGGTCGACGTCTTAAATTTATTGATTCTTACAATTTTATACTCTTCCTTTAAAGGCATTACCAAGGGCATTTGGGTTGGCAAGCAATTATCAAAAGAAATGTTTCCACAACATTTCCATATTTATGCCCACCAGAATTATATTGGAGCATTTCCAGACAAGACATATTTTGATCCAGACTGGATGACAACAAAGGATGCTCTTGCTTTTCACGTTTGATAAGATAAGGAGCGCTCTCACTATGAACAAACGGGAAAATTGTACAATCTAAAGAATGCAATGGAAACATACTGCAAGGTGGACGTTGATATTTTAAGTGAAGCTTGCTTGGCCTTTCGAGATATTTTTGTGGAAATTACTACCATCGATGTGATATCCTCAGAAGGCTTACCGCACAAGAAAGACCTATTCTATGAAAGCTATGGAATGGTTGAAATGGATTGAGTACTTGCCTGGTGTCCAAATCAAGCATGCAAGAAATAGAGGTGAATCGAAAATAGCTGGACACAATGTCGACGGCTTCTGTACCGAGTTCAACGGTAGGCCTACTGTTTTCGAATTTCATGGATGTCTGTTTCATTCTTGTGTTAACTGTGTAACTAAGTATGAAAATATCCATACATTCTATCTTCTACGTCGGCCATTCGCAGAGCAAAACCTGATAAAACAAGAAAGTTAAGGGTGGCCGGATATTATGTAATTGAACAGTGGGAATGTGAATGAGACGACGAGATCAGGCGAGAAAAAACTTCAAGAATTTTCAAAAGCCATGAATCTGAAGAAAAAACCTCTCACATCTGAAGATGCCTTTTATGGTGGACATGCATGAAAAACATATTTATATTTCAGAGCTAAACAAGACGAAAGTATACATCATTTGGACGTAACCAGTGAATACCCTTTCGTAAATAAAACCTGCAAATAAAAGCTGGCTCCTCAAAAACTATACTTACCTGTGCTGCCACTGAAAGCTAATCAAAAACGTTCAAAATGTTATTCCCCCTTTGCTCTAAATGTGTCGAAGTAAACATAAATTGCTCTTGTCATCATTCGGATGCAGAAAGAGTTTTACGTGGAGCGTTTATTTCTGAAAAACTCAAAGCAGCCGTTGCATTGGGTTATAAGGATGTTAAAATTCATGAAGTTTGGCATTGGGATGAAGAACGTAGAAGCGCAGATTTATTCAAAGATTTCCTCAACACATTTCTTAAGATCAAAGTTGAAGCAAGTGGTGTTCCTTCTGGAATTGTCACTGAAGATGATAAATTAGCCTACATTTCAGCCTAGAAGGAAAAGAAGACATTGATCTTGAAACTGATAACATATGTTCAAATCCAGGGAAACGAACATACGTAAAATTAATTTTGAACAGGTATATTCATTTACTCTTCAGTTACATAGTTTAGTTATTATTGTTCTTGTAAAGTGTATTAAAAACATCAAATGCTTTTGTTTCAGCTACAAGAATAACAGTATTTCTGTTTCTGTTTCTAAGGAAAATTTGCACAACAAGAAAGAAAATCTCAGGCTGTCTACGTTAACAAATACGAAACTTTGGTGAAGTATCTAATGGACCCAAACATTGAAATCACAAATGGCCTCATGGTGGGGACAAATGTGATGCTCATCGAATATAAAACAGCTTCGACACATCAGATTCCATCTCCTTTCAACAACGTGGTTATTGCTGCGTTTGCAACTGCGTATGCACGGTTGAAACTGTATGCATATCTCCGTGAACTGCAAATGAGAGTTTAATATTATGATACAGATAGCGTCATATTCATTTCGAGAAAAGGTGAAAAAGATCTCGAGGAAGGTGATTTTCTGCGGGACCTAAAAGATGAACTTTCTGACGCATATGGAAAAGGATCTGTCGCGACAGAATTTTCGTTAACAGGTCCCAAAATTATGGTTATAGAATTGCTACTGGCCCTGGAGAAAATATTTGCAGCTACAAGGTTAAAGGGATTCACCTGAACTCACTAAATAAATCACTTCTAACCCCTGATATTATGATTAAAATGCTGCTGTAGCATCCAGAAAGCACTACCACAGTGCATCATTTCTCGATAAGAAGGAATAAAGAAATAGCAGAACTGACCAATCACTATAGCAAGAAGGTTATCCGGATAACGATTGACAAACGAAAGCTTTTAAATGCCTTAAAAACTAGACCTCTTGATTATGTTTACGATAATTTTGAGTATCTATAAATGACTTTATGTGTACGCAGTTGAACATAAGTAAAGAATATATTCATTTGTAAGTTTAAGAGCCTATTAATCAATTTTAGTGTATATAGTACCAGCTTACAGAATTGAAGAATCTTTAAAAATATAGAAATAAATGATAGGTTTAGGGTAGGGTAACCATAACGTAGTCACCCCTACTAAAGGTGTCATGAATTTGCCCATTCAGATTTTAAAGTTTTGCTTTAGTTATAATTTCTTTATTTTAAGGCCTTGCTGGACCTGTCAGTGCCTTTCTGATGAAGTCGTCATTTCCTGCACTCATGCTGATTTGGGTGATTGCTATGGCTCTTCAGCCGTCGTTTTCACAGATCCTGTGTGTTTGCTATGCCAGGAATTGGAGAGATTCCGGTCATCTACCTCAAATAAGCAGCACTGATCCCGTGTCAGTATGGAACGTGTGGCATATTCAGTTGTTGCCTAAAATGAATTTCTCTGTCTGCTAGTCCATGTTCCTGTTCCTGTTCCTGTTGGCTGCGGATGGTAAGTGGTTCGCTTATTCAATTCAGGGACCTATCCACAGCACTCCTCTCTCACAGGAGAGAGCTATAATCAACACGTGCAGCAAAAACGATAGTCTGCGGTACACCCTATACTACTAACTGGAGTTATTTCATGCTGTGACTAATAGTGAAAACGTACAATATATGTACCAAATTAATCCTATTATCATTTACATAGTTATTCCTCAGTAATCTTTAGCAAATTAAATCGTTGTAAAATAGCATCATAAATTAAATTTTATTACAGGAAAGGGCTTAGTTGTTCCCTTGATCCCGCACTTTGATTCCACATCTGAGGGAACTTAACACCATACTAGTGATGTTTCTGGCACTGAAACTGAAACTGATACTATTTTGGAAGGTGACCTGAAACTTGAACTGAAACTGAAACTAAAATTGGTTACCGAAACAACACTACACTATACCATACTTATAGTTCAACATCTGGCTTGCTGTTCGCTGACACAACTTTTTTCACGATAGTTCTAGAACAATGCAAAAGGAATTGTTGGTGCAACTTACTTTAAGCAAAATTCAAAACAAAGCAAAAAGAATTGTAATTCTATTGTTTGCTTTGCTAATGCATGCTTCTGGCATTGTAACGGCTGCCCTTGTGTTAGTGATGCTGCCCGGCCGACGTTTTGACTCGGCCGGCTGCTGCCACCGGGCTTGTAAACTCGGTCAGTTTCTGATCTGGCCGGCCGGGCAGCCGTGTTTCCCTCGGATGTCCAACAACTTTACTGCGTGTACTGAAGTCGATGTCGTTAGGTCTGCATCTGCAAGGCACATTCTTCAGATGTTAGCACATCCACTTCGTGTTAAATTAAATACTTACTAAACTTGAGACTGGCTATTCTGTTATCTCAAAATCGTTCTTAAAAGTTGCTACAAATCATCAACTTTTTAAAATTGTTGGGTTAAAACTTCACAATTTTTGTTAATTTCTGGGTGGACACCCTTACAATTTTTTTTGCAATTTCGTTTACAATTCATCATGTCAGCAGCTCAGCTCATGTCACATGGTTATGTGACTGAAAAAAGTAGCCCTCTTCTGTATTCTAACTATTTGCGTTAATGAGGACCATTGTGTCAGCGATTGCGTAAGAAGCTCCCCGTGGCTGTAGAAAATATTTGGTTTCATTTTACCCAGCATGTGTTTTGCAAAACGGCATTATCTTCAAGAGTTGGTAATGATCCTTTCATCTCAAAGGTTATCTTTTAACAAAAACATAAACTCAGACTTTGCAGGAGTTAATTATAGAAAAAATCGCAGTGTATCATACGCGTCATATGTGCAGTAAATTAGTTTATTCTACATGGCGTTAGATCCATAATGTAAGCATTTTTTATCAATTCATGTTCTGAAAACTTGTATTCATTGCTGCAATTGAGGTATGATCAATGACAAAGTCTGAGATCAACTTCACATCTGTTCATACAAGTCCACTGCAGGCGTTAGTTGACAATGCTGAAATATTTCTGTACGCAGACTCTATTACGGCACATACGCATTGTGCAACACTTCTATTGCACTCCTAATTAGTACCGATAGTCACGATGCCGTTATGTGAGGGGAACGCAAATAAAAGAAAACGAGACATTTTTTTTAAATAATGAAAAAAGAAAGTGTTCCTTGACTTTTATAACTTGATTAATGGCTTCGCTTTGTCCCAGGTCTAAACTATTGCTAAGAACAACTGTTTTGACCTAGGCTTAATGTGCCTTTAAACTTATTGTTTACATCATTTAACAAACTTATTGTTTACATCATTTAAGCTTTCAGCTGTCTACATTCCAGTTGCGCCATTGAAAGTTTTTCTTTCCCGTGAAAATGAAAATTGAAATAAAAAATTTCCATAAAAATTTTGTCCCCTCAAATAACGGCAATGTATGCCTTCGCAGAGACAGACAAATACCGGAAGTGTTTGGCTAATAAGCGTAGGTGTTAGACTAGAAACTCTTTACTGCTAATAAGAAATTAGGATGCCAACTCTAAAATCATGCAGAAAATTGCATCTCAGTAATTAGACTGCACAGTGAACCATATATAAGCTTTCTGAGAAGCCTTATATATCACCATGATTGACAGTTGAGGTTACCAAGTGCTTGTCGACAGCACGGCTGTCTCCTAATACCAAGAGTACACATTCGAAGGAGTATGCAACTTATACAACACTCGAACATATAAAGTCATGGTATGTATGCTCGGTTCTTTAAATTGCACATCGAAAGTCGTTTTTGCTTTTCGGGGTATAATATCCTCGTTTTTATCCACTTATCTTAATACCCGGTCCTAACTGCAAGAACTTCTCCAGGGTTATTTATGTTATTGAGTGTGTTACCTGAAGTAAATTGTTTCAATAGTTAAGGATCCCACCCATTAGATGATAGATTTGGACTGCGCAACAACACAGCTGGTACAGAAGGACAATATTTTTGAGATGTTGCGGTTGCATTCGTCTGAAATATCAATAAATAGAAATGAGTATTTCAAATTCATACGTGCACGCACGATAAAGCTAATTTCTTTCTGGTCTGGCTAGATCAGTAGTTTAGCAACTGTATAAAAGGAACAGTTTAAGCTAAATTTGGAGTTGTCTTGTCAACTGTTTTCGGGTAAGGTGGGTTGTTCCTTCCCAGTCGAACGATTTTGTGGTAACAATTTTGGCCACTTCCTATTGAAAGATTGTTAGTAATAGTTTATTATTTTGTGGTTTAATGTTTGAGTGCTGGCTTGAATATCTTTATGAAAGTTCTTTGAAAGTGTGCCAGTTTTGTGCAAGTTTTAGATTACAAATCAGGTCGTAGATCTTATCTTTTTTGGCAGTTTAGGGCTCTTCCAAATCTAGACTGCATCCTTTTTATGTATAATTTTCGGAGACTTCCCTAGCTTAGCCATCACAGACCGAATACAAAGCGGTAAACGTTCACAACAATTGTTCATTAGGCCAAGTTATGACTTTACTACAACAGTTTCCTTCAGCTAGATTCAAGGAAAAGGAAAAGCTTGCACGTCGTGATTTTGAAAATTTCAGCTCATGGGAAAGGCTCTAAATCATCTTTCGACTAGAAAGCTTATGGCTGATTTGAAGTGAACTGTTGAATTTCTTTTACTAATTTATTGTTTTTAAAGCATCGAAACGAATCTTGAATCTACCTTGGATAACTTGAAGGATCCATTTTGAAAACCCGTAAGGGGACAGCAAACGCAAAGGAAGGGTTTCAATTCATTTTATCACAAACTTTTTATGGCCTATAGTTAAATCAAAAAAAGACCGTCTCATTGAGAATGCATTATTCTTGTTGGTTGCTAAATTATTTACAATTCATCAACTAATGTATTGTTCATGTAACTGAACGGTAACGCAAATGTTTCATTTCAAAGGTAGTTCATAAAGCATTGGTTTTGGCTAGAGTAAATGATAGGAAGAGTACAGCACTATACCCTTCCCCTAGTACCAAGAGTACATAATAACTAAGAGTGTGACAACCGCCACGCTCTTAGTCATTAGGTTTTCGACATGGTCTGCACGATAACGACTGATCCTCCCCCCTCACCCCTTCACAAAATTAACCAATCACTTCAAAGAAATTCGCACGCTATGCTTGTGAGCTGAAGTTCGCAACAGGCACACTTTGTACTACAACTGACTTGTTGTGTTTTCGAGCTCTAGGACGTAGCCATAGCGTGCAAATTTCTTTGCAGTGCAAATTTCTTTGCATTTCTTTGCAAATTTGTGGAAGGGTCAGACGTTATCGTGCAGATCATGCCAAAAGCCTAATGACCAAGAGAATAGTGCTTGTCACAGTCTTTGTTATTATGTACTCTTGCTAGTACAAATAGCCTGTCAGA
This sequence comes from Trissonchulus latispiculum, assembly GCA_030248195.1. Classification (NCBI taxonomy): domain Eukaryota; kingdom Metazoa; phylum Nematoda; class Enoplea; order Enoplida; family Ironidae; genus Trissonchulus; species Trissonchulus latispiculum. Next base: position 120,456 of record JASAND010026929.1, read on the forward strand.
GCGCTCGGCATAAGCACACGCTTAACAACCAGACATGTCGACGAAGCGGAACTTATCGGGGAGATGGGGTGTACCTACCGGCGCCCGACGGTCGCGAAAAGCCATATTTTTCAAGTTGTGTGTCCCAAAAAAGACTGAAAATATTCGGATCCCTCGGAAGGTGAGCTCCAGTGCTCGGAGGGGGTGATATCCCTGCCCCAAACCCCCCTCTTCCCAAACCATGTATGTTAACAACGCTACGCTGAGCACCCCACCGACATCTTGGGGGAGCGGGTTTCCAATCTATATATATATATATATATATATATATATATATATATATATATATATATATATATATATATATATATATATATATATATATATATATATATATATATATAAATTTGACATGAGGTGGGCGATTAGCTAATCAGATTTGCTTAAGGTCAAATGCAAATAAACACACGGTTAACAGTGTTAAACGGGACCCATACACCCCCTTGATTTTGGCTTTAATGTGCCGAGGTTCAGACAGACTATTTACAGTAGGAAGCGATCGGCGTCGTACTGTTCCAACCACTTACTCTGGAGTTTTGTGACTGTAGTTGCCTGTTGCAGCTGAACAGATGTCAAAATGACCATAGCTCAGCAACAAAAATTGTAACCATTTACAAGCCAAAGTCCCACATTTCCGATACAGTGCACCCAAAGGTATTACTCGGTGCTACTGCATTTAAATAATATTGGTTAAATCACAAGTGAAATAGACACATCACACATACTCAAAACCCAACTCGTCATAATTTCATTTACTCCCGTTATATCTACTCTCCATTTATGTGTCACGAACACAAGTTCTAATTATTTTTCTACAAAAGGATAAGACATAATTTAATGGGCGTATCCCCAGATTGTCAGCTCCCCAGTTTGTCGACTCTAATCTCTATAAAAGTAGCCCCAAATAGTCAACGTTTTCAGTTCATCCATAATTAGAATGGTCCCACTTTGTCAACTCTTTTTCTTGCATATGGTTAAAACCTATTCCTGTTTAAATTAAAGGATTTTTCGTGGGCATGGGGATGCCTTAGAAATGAGTTAAATAGGGATGAACTAGAAAAGAGTAAATGGGGACAACTCTAATGATAGGTATTAGAGTTAACAAACTGGGGGCAAACCATTTTATCAGCATTTGTAGTCTAATTTCAGCATGTTCAATACAACGTCTCCAGAGCCCATTGCTATTGGCGTTTGCACCATCGGGCTATCTGGTTTCGGCCTATTGCTGACCATTCTAGTGATTTTGGCCATGACCAAGGCTCAGTCTAAGTTGACCAGTTGCTACATACTAATTATTTCATTGGCCATAGCTGACAGTTTACATCTAACCATTTATTTTTTGTATATTGGCTGGGCTATCCTATTTCAACGAAGATTTCTATCACAACCTGTAGAGGCGATGGTATTTAGGAGCACCACGATTTTGTACTTTTCCAACGTTAACCACATGCTAGTGATCGCTCTTAATCGATGCGTTGCCGTTTTGTCGCCAGTGAAGCTCTATCGAATGGTATAGAAAAAGCAGTGCTAATTCTGTGGGTTGCTCTAAATGTTTCAGTCAATTCCAACAGTGCATCTTATCAAATGAATCAGCTTTAACTACAATTAATTAAAGATTTAAGTCAATTTAGATTCAAATTAGATAATTAATGAACCTTAAATTAACATATAGCCATATTGTAGTTAAAAGTGATTATGTGCTCGATAAATGTAATCAATTTATGTTTGAGAAACCATGAAAACGCGCATCCTTTCTAATGAAAAATTTTAATTCTAATGAAACATTGAAAATAAATCTCTCTGTGTTGCCGGGAAAAGTGAAATCTTTTTCTTTTTTGTTAAATATCATTTTAGTTATTCGGTGATTCAATCAAAGGCATCGTTTCAACTGTCTGGATTGCTGCAGCTATTTTCTCCATTCCTCGATTTTTCGACTGCTGCCATTTGGGATTTATTCCTGAGGAATACTATTATGGCTCTCTAGCTCAGTCGTTAAATTATTATGCTCTATTCGACATTCTATTCAGCTATTCGGCTATTGCCTTGTCAGTTGCTTTTTATTTGGTGAGCAAGTCAAGTTTATTTCATTTCAATTGCATATAAACACAGGATGTTAAGATATATGACTTACATGTCATGACCAATGGACATAAAATTAGCCAATTAGATGCGTTTGAATACAAATACACTTGTGGTTAACAGTGTTAAATGTGACCCTCGATATTTTTGGAGCATTCACAGGCCATTTATACTGAAAAGGTAGTACGCTCCTATCGAAACACAGAATTAGGTATCTCTTATAAGTTTTTTTGCTATTTCAGCAGAATCCAATGCAATTAAAGCAAACAAAATCCGCAGGGTGTGGTATTCCCTATTGCAGATATATATTGCTTTTTTGTTGTCATTTCAGGCCATCTATTTTCGAGCCAGGAAAGTGCGAAACATGCAACTGACTGCATCATCGACCCTACAGAAGGAGATTCGTGTCACTGTTCAGATGTTTCTGATAACTATTGCTCTTCTGCTGCAGAACCTCTGCTTCAACATTTTGCCCAGCATTAGCAGCAATCGATTCGTTTACTTTAGTCTGATTTTGACGACAATATTGAACTCCTTCATTAACTGTCTCATTTATGTTGTTTTCAGCTCTCAAATTCGCAACAGTTTGTTCCGTTTGCTGCGAATTGATAAGAGCGCACAGTAGTTCAGAGTTTGACAGCAATTGCTGTTCCGAACAAACTGTTTTTAAAATTCTTGGTTATAGAGACAGGATTAGAAAATTCCGATTCCTAAAGTGTTACTTTTTGGTTTTAGCTAGAGCACGTAATGATAAGAGAGAGACAATAGGCAGGCTGTCTGTTATCAGAGCTAAACCATGCTATGCGCTCTATCGACTAATACCTACCTCCCCTGAAATTGACCCCCTCCCACAATGCCCCATATTGGTTTGGGGTCCAAACGGATGCCACTCACTAACATACATAATTGCACTTTGAAATTAATAGGGGTCCAAGTTGGGGAGGATATTAGACCTGTAGGCTTAACCCATAGAGGCTCAAGAAAGCGAGTGAGTGACCCCTGGTTGGGAATGTACCCATATAGGGGCGGTGCGAGAGGTGGTCAATTTGTGGGGGAGGGGGTCAGCCGATAACATAGTTTTTGGTCTGATAGCAGAGAGTCTGCCTGTTGTCTCACTCTGGGCCTATTTCTTTAAAGATTAAAATGGCCGAATTAAACCGATTAAAAATAAAAATTAAAAATCGGATTAAAATTTTAATTGCTATTTCTTAAATGCTGGCTTAAACGTATTAAATGATTATAATTAACTAGGACTTTTAATTACAACTAATTTAATGACTTAGAAACAACAACGACTTAATTAACAACAACTACAAATTAAGTTAATCTGACCATTTTTAATCCGTGGATTAATCGAATTGATTTAATCCATTTAATCCGCCATTAAAGACACAGCTATTAGAAATATTAATCCGGCAACTTTTAATCCGTTTAATACGCGTAGCTGCACGAGGATTAAAAACTAGTTGAAAATGAAGTAGACGAATTAAACGGATTAAACTTTATGGATCAATTAAATGGAGCAAATCTTTAAAGAAACAGCGATTAAGCAGGTCTGATTAAAATTAACTCTTCCATTTTTAATCCGAAGTGTGAATTATGAAACAGGATTAGATTAAATTTTTAATCGTAGGTGCATTAAAGAAATAGGATTAAATTTAATCCGTTTAACTCGCTGGGTTAAATTTTATCCGTTTAATCCGGGGTGCTATTTCTTTAATGCGGATTAATTTTAATCTAATCCGTTTAATCTTTAAAGAAATACGGTCTCTGATTATTATGTACTCCAAAAGCCAATTTTGCGCATGCGCATTTTGCGAAAAACAAAACTAGTGTTACCTTTCTGTGCACTTGCACCGTTGGCCAACAAATAATTATGCAGTGTGTTGTTATTTTCGGACTGCAGTTGTTTTGTATATTGATGTAAAGGAATCAACATGGTGTACTTGCAAATAAATATAATTCGACAAATTTTTCCTTTGCACATTTTTCCTATACTGTGCCACAAAGCACATTTATAGAACAGTTCTCATCCAACATGTTAGCTTTAATTTTCTTTAGCTTATCCTAAACACCATCATAATGGTGTTGTTCGACATTTCATTTGAGTAATTCTTCTTGACGCAGTCTTCCTAGAAATACATGATGGTCTCTGTCTTTCTTTGCCTCAAGACATTGTCTCGGTCGCTCGCGGTTGCTACTTCTTCCTGACTCTAAGAAAATGCATTCATTGCTAAGGCTGAAATGAAGAATAATTTCTCGTCCATTGAGTGCCGGAGCGAGGAATAACAGAAGTTTCACAATGATCACCAACTTCAGTTCCAAAACACAGTCAGAATGCCTTTTGTTTGTCGTGAAAACTGTTTTCTGAAAGTTTAAGGCAATGCAGACCAGCATTTGTGGATGTGACAACCTTCTAGGAAGTCTAAGATTACTGTAGCGAACACATTCTACAGAAACACAGCCCTGTTTGCTTTAAAACTTCGGCATATTTCAGTTGCATTTGCAGCAATAGTTCCAACAGTACTGAATAAGTGTGGACAAAATTCAAGTTTCCAGAGGCGTCCTTACAGTAAGTGTAAGGGAAGCAGTAACTGCTTCGAAAGTCAGATATGCTATACCCACTACACCACAGGGCCATCAGCTGAACTCCCATATCAAGCGTATCAATCTTTCCTATGCCTGCTTCCCTCACATAAGTGTCACATGAAACTGTATCTAGTAAAAAGTACAAAAAACAAGTAAGACATATCTTTCTCTGTTATGTTACATCATGTTACAAACAATCTTTACAGTAAGATACATACCTTTTCATTCTAAACCTTATGATTGGGAACAACAGATTGGGAACAGCTGGCTGCGTTTTCCTTGTAAGAGTCATTATCCTATAAAGAGCTATTGGACCAGCAACTTTCCTGCTGGAACTGTTCAGGAATTGGGAAAATAAATTCTGTGCCAACATTAGTAAATGTGTATTTGCTTCATCGTTTATTTCCCATTATGTTAGATTATGCATCTTCCCTTTCGTGAATTAAACTGTTGACCACCCCTCCAGGGTATTGCAGCGTCAGGCGTGATCAAGCAGCAACTAACAATACGCTACACTTCACCAGTAATGTTTATAACTTGAAGGTCATTTCTTTTGTCTGAGTCAAAATCGTTATGACGTTGTGCAAATTGAGCAAATCCTCGGTTGTTTCTGAAAGTTCTGTTGACCAATTGGGTGTTTTGTCCTTAGGTTTTAGAAGACACTCGACCATACGTGTGCTTGGGGGGGTTTCACCCCCCCCTCCAGACCTGAGCTCACCCCCCCAGAGGGGTCCCTCACCCCCCCCCCAGAATCCGGATTTTTCCGGTAAAAAACCGGAAAAATCCGGTTTTTCGGCGGCCTTCGGCCGCCCTTGACCCCCCACCCCCAAGAACTTCCCCTCCTGAACATGTCTGCACTCGACTAAGACTGTTTCAATCCAAAGCAACACTGCATCAACTCAAAGTAGCAGTTCAAAACTATAGATATTTTAAGGCTTTTCATTATTTTCATACACCACATTCTTTCCCTCTTCTTGAAAATAGTTATTCCGGGCGTACAATGGCGTCCCTGTCGCGACCGGGTATAAACTGCATTGGACGCAAGCGACGGCGAGCAGGTCTAGCAGCCGGCCCCGAAATAGCTTGCTGGTTTTCTGCAGCGGGAGGCTGTGGTTGTGGTTCTGCCCGGATGAGTGGTCTAGAAGGGACAGTTAACCAAGAAGGTTGAGAGGCATGGACCGTTGAGCTTGTGCAAACGCCCAAGATTTGATCCACATGTCGGCGTCGAATCTTGCCATCAACGTTAATCTCATAGCTAACAGGGCCCGTAAGACGCACTACCAAGCCCTGAGCCCAGGTAGCCTCTTTTCCCGAATAGGCTTTAAACCAAACTTTTTGTCCTGGAACAAAGGAGCTTGCCCTAGGGAAGAAACCTTTCCTTCTGTTGCATGGTCTCCTTGGCGGTTCCAGTAGAGACAGGCGTGTGCGCAATTCCTTTTTCAGCACCAGTTTGGCTGGATTGATACCGGATTTGGAAAAGGGAGTGGACCGATAGGCTAGCAGAAAGTTGGATAACTTTACAACAAGGGAGTTCCAATTCGCTCCAGCTTTCGCGAAGTTACGCTTGAAGGTCTGTACCATTGGTTTTAGGATGATAAGGGGACGCAAAGATGTGCTGAATTCCGCATTGTTCCATGTAGCTGCGAAATTCTTTGGAGCGGAAAGGGGGTCCGTTGTCGGAAACAATCTGTTCCGGATAACCAAAACGGCCGAAAATCGGGGCTAGCGCGGAAATCGTGGCACCAGCTGTAGTAGAGTTCATGGGTACTACTTCGGGCCATTTGCTATGACTGTCAACCAAGATGAGCAATTTCTTACCTTGAAATGGGCCAGCAAAGTCGATATGTAGTCGAATCCAGGGATCTCCAAGGTCATCCCAAGGTATTGTAGGAGCCGACGCTGGATTTGCTCTTTGAACTTGGCACGAGGAACAAGAGCTTACCAGATTTCCAATGTCCTTGTCAATTTGGGGCCACCAGATATAGCCTCTGGCCACTGCTTTTGAACTGACAATGCCTGGATGGGTGAGATGAAGTTCTTTCAGTAAAGCTGGCCTCAACTCCACTGGAATTACGAGTCTGTTTCCGTTCAGTAAACATCCTTGCGATGTCGACAAATTTTCACGACAACGGAAAAATGGCTTCACATCATTCGATACTGATGTTTCTTTTTCAGGCCACCCGTTCTTTATAAAGTTGGCTACTTGTTGTAGTACTGGATCAGATTCCGTGAACTCTGCAACATTTTGATATGAAATGGGCAGTTGACTTTCTTGAATTAATGTAACAACTATTGCTGATAATCGGGAAATTTCTTTGTCATCTTCAGCTTCTAAGGGAAGTCGTGATAAGCAGTCAGCATTCCCATGCTGATCTGATTTGCGATAATGTATCGCAAAACTGTATCCCATAAGGAACAACGCCCATCTTTGGATTCGAGCAGCGCCAATATGGCATATATGCCCTTATGTTCTCCAAATAGGGTTGTTAAGGGATTGTGGTCGGTGACTAGCTCGAAACGGCGACCATAAATATACTGATGGGATTTTATAACTCCATAGACAATAGCAAGTGCTTCTTTCTCGATCTGGGAATAGTTCTTTTCGCTCTTGGACAAAGTCATCGAAGCAAATGCTATTGATTTTTCCGAACCATCCTTGCAGATATGTGAAATTACAGCGCCGACACCCCACCCGGCCGCTCGAGAAATTGTTCGAAGTTACACTTTTCGGCAGGCTTCCTCAGCTGTGCCAAATAGTCTGATATCGATTCATCTGGTCTTTGATTTCTTTGATGAAACTTATAAGTTTCTGCGATGATCAGTTGTTGGGGACGAAAATGTCTGTTCAAAGTGTCTATGACGGTGGGATAGGTAGAGTCGCACGGTTTTACAGGCGCCAACAAACTCCGCAGTACTTGCTAAGTTGCAACTAATCAGGATCATCTTTTTCTTTTGATCGTCTTCTATGTCATTAGCGGCAAAGTAGGCTGACGTACGCTGCACATCACTTTCCCACTCCTCCGTTTCAGGATCAAACGGTTCCAGTTTACCCACGGTAGGCATTTTGTGCCAGTGCGCCAAATGTAGTGTCCTTAGGTTTTAGAAGACACTCGACTAAGACCGTTTCAATCCAAAGCCACACTGCATCAACTCAAAGTAGCAGTTCAAAACTATAGATATTTTAAAGCCCGGTTCACACTAGGGCACAAGCACAAGCACAACCGGTTCACACTATTGAAAACTGGCACAAGCACAAGCACAACGCAGAGTTGAATTCAGTTTAACTTTTTGCACAAGCACAAAGCTTGCAGCCAATGATATTTGTTTTGCACGATGCACAGAAGGCGTGGCCAGGCTGAATTTCAAATTCTATTGGCTATGCTTGTGAACTAGTGTGGACGTTTTCATCTTGTGCCTGTGCTTGTGCCTGTGCTTGTGCTTGTGCGCTAGTGTGAACCGGCCTTAAGGCTTTTTGTTATTGTCGTACACCACAATTTAGCACCAACTTCATTCAAATTTCTCTATGACAAGACACAACGTTTCCCATGATGAAGCTAAAGTGTACCTCATCCTTTGTATCATTATGTCAAAACTGTTAGCATAAGCTACCGCAAACCGTATCACCAAGTCAATCGTTTCAGGTTAGGAAATATACTTATTAGTCACAGAAGCAACAACCTTAACTGAGTATGCTTAATCATCACCCCTAACCTTTGTTTTATGGTCAATGGTGCAACTCTCATCGCTACTGCTGTTTCTGGTTTCACTAAATCAGATTGACTGCGGTAGGTTTTTGGTTAGGATAGCAGTTGGGAGTCTTGCTTTCTTCCTAGAAGCTTAGATGCACCTCTGACAAAAACTATGTGACTGATTAACAAAAGTTTGCAGTTTTCAACAATGTAAACTTGCTTAAGGAGTTCCACATATGCATCTTTGATGTGAAGTTTTAACTAGATTAATCCTGTTTAATCATTTCGTTTCATTCCTGTCTTTAAGTCACTTTACCTTAGTAATATTTCATTTTAACAGAGCAAACTACAGTTCAAATAGATCAAGCACGGACACGAACATACAATTCAACATGTGATTACCTTGGTATGTTTACAATTAATAACATAAAGGATACGAATTCGCTTAGAACAAAAGCCTTTACTTGTCGAAGCGAAATTTCACAAGAATGACTAGAAGAATGAAACCAGTATTTTTGCAGAGTTTCTTACATACAGTCTTTTGCTCGATTTCGTCTTTTGCAAACAATATATTATCAAAAGGTTAAAGAAGAGCGCAAAAAATAATGTTCTGCCAATACTTACCTAAAACCTAATTCTAGATGGTGCGGGTTGTCCGGAGGGTTGGATAACGATTGAAGGAATTTGCTATCTGGACCTATCAGAGGATATGCCGATGGAAACAGCCAATCAAGTTTGCAGACGGTTGTGCGCATTGCTACCATGGTTTGAGAATCAAAATGAATATACACTTTTTCATGACCAAGTGACGTAAGCATAAGCATGACCAATAGTATATAATGAGGAAGAGTGGGAAGCTTTACTCTTCCTATTAATAGAAACAGGCCGCGAGATGCTCGGCACATTAGGGCAGAAATCTTAGAGGGGATCCCATTTACCATTGTTCATTATGTGTTTATATGTGTTTGGACTAAAACTCATCTGATTGGCTAATCGCATACATTATATCAAAATTACGTGTATAAGGGGACCGCCCCATCCGAGATTTCGGCATTAATGTACCCAGCATCTAGCAGTCTGCTTCTATTAGGAAGAGCCAAGCTTCCGACTCTTATATATTATGTAATACTCTTGTCAGGGACTAACGCTGTTTAGATTTCTGTAGAGTAGAGTAGAGTTAAAATTAACTGTATTAACTAGTTTTCCCTCCACTCCTCAAGCTGTGTTACCATCATTTTACTTTCATGAAAAGGTGGAGGTAATTTTAACTCTACTCTACCCTTTCTTGAAAAATTGAGAAGGCCCTAGGTGGGAGACAACAGAATATTTGCGGATTCAACAGAGATTGTCGTTAAGAGGTGCGAGGTGGCTCCGACTTGATAAGGAATTTTGGCTATTTAATGAGTATCAGGTTATTCAGTACAGTTTATTCAGTTTCAGTTTCAATTCAGTTGTGATGTCAACAGTTGACAGCAGCTAAAAGCAGTGTCATTAAGCCTAAAACACGACTAAACTCTATCCAAACATAGATTAGGAGTCGCAGTGTCAGACGATAAAGACTAAACTACTGACACGGAGGGCCACTTAAACCTATAGTATGCTTTGTCGAAATATGTTTAGAAACGAGCCAGCTTTTTGGATGTCTACCAGCACAACACATTTGTCATCTTAATTTTAGGAAAGCTACCGGGACTGTTGTCTGGCTAAATGGATTGCAAAACGCAGGCGTTGCAGGCAATTATCACGTTCCTCTCAAATACGAAATGATGTAAGAATTAAAAATTTAATTAAATTTCAAATTTAAATTTAAAAAATTAATCTGACTTGAAATTGAGATACTTTGCTGATCTTGGTTTGTATGTCTCCAGAATTTACTGATCCTGGGCCGGACGTATTAAGCCCTCACCTAAACTAATTCTTTCACAGTTTTACGGCGATTAAGCTAGAGCTGTTTCATAGCATCAGAGTTGACTTGAACAGGCATATTGAGTACATTTCTTTGTAGAGAAGGAGTGAATCTCTTTGGATGTGCCGGTGAACCAAGCTCATTGGAAGAAAGATGTATTGCCGATTTTGCTTCTTCATCCCATTGCATGAACGACGAATACTGCGAAAATACTTTCCGTGGAATCTGTCAATTCAGGCTTGGTTGGAGTAAGAGATTTGTGTTAGCTAAAGCTTGAACTATATTGCACAGCAAATACAACCTTGCATGTGCCTGGGGGGTTTGGGAACCTTGACCTTGAGCTCACCCTCCAAGGGGGTCGCTCACCCTAACAGAATTCAGATTTTTTCGGAATGTTAGGAAAAAACGGAAAATCCCGTTTCTGCCTTTTCACGCTACCCAAAAATCCACCATTTTTAGTTAGGTACATGATTCTGAATCGAATTATGCCAAGACAGGTTTAGACTGCAAGATAAAAACATATACTTCAGACGGAGTAGTGATTAGGCAAAGAAAATGAAACCTGGAGTTCATGAGAAACATTAAGCAAACCTTGAATAGAAGTAGAATAGAGTACATCACAACAGCAATATACAATGATGTGCTTCTTATTTCGAGGTCAAAAAAGCAATGATGCCCATTTACAGCAAACTTATTTCTTTTACCTGTCAAAAAACCTGTCTAAAAACAGCAGATAAGCTAGGATTTCGTTTTAATCTGGTATTCAGAAAAAATGCTTGTCGTCTTTTGACGCCTTTGTTTGATTAGTCTTTTCCACCAAAATCGCGGATGGCGATTTTTATCGTTGTTGATAATATGTATGAATGAATATACGCTTTAGTATTCACTACTGCGACAACTGCTGTTATTACTGCCGGGATTGAAGTCACGACAAGTCAAGCTATGGAAAATACGAGTACGTTTCCCACATGACAAAACGTAGTCAACATCTTTGGTTAGAGTGGCTGCTTCGTTTCATAATACTTTTAATGATAACGATATTTACTAATGTCATAATAATACTCAAATCAAGGACTAGAAAATTGACATTTATGAAAATTTTAGTGTTAGCCTCTAAGAAACAGATAAAATCTAATGATTCAAATTTGTGAGGCTAGGAAAGGAGAGATTTTTCACTAACTTTGAGCAAAATGTTTAACTTTTCCAAACAAATTTGTACCATTCTTAATGGATGGAAACGGTTCGCCCCCAGCTACTTTTAGGCTTAAACTTTCAAGAATATCCGATTGTATATCGTTTGGGCAGTGGCAAATCTTTTCGCTAGACGCTAAGCTCATGTAAAACCTGGTGTCAATTCAGTCAACGCTGTCTTGAAGTGTGTTTTGCTCAACCGAGTGATTAATTGCAATTGACTCTTAGCCACAAAGTTGTCTTCTGAATTTTACGGCTGGATGAAAAGGCAACTAGACGGCAACTAAAGCAAACACTACCAATCATTTGCCGTATCATGAATAGCAAACATTGAGCGACAGATAATGCGACGGACAGTTGCAAATGCGAAGAAAAATAATACTTAAAGCTTAACGTTAGTGAAACCCGATCTTAACAGCGTTCATCATTTAACGCAATCCGAGTAATATCTATTAAATGATCAATTCTTTTTGTTAGCGTCAGCTTCGCTTCTCCCAGCTACTCCATCCGCAACTATGACTTTTGCGACATCAAGCATTGCATCAGTGCCATCTTCAATAATGGCAACAACTGTTGCATCAAAGCAATTGAGTTCCGTGTCAGCGAGTACGGTACCTGTTAAATCAAAGAGTCTGCCTACATCCACAGCAACTGCTAACACAATTCAATCTTCAACTATAAAATCATCACCCGCAGCAATGTTCACAAGTTCCTTGTTAAGTACTACTGTTGACGCCAAAATACTCTCGACATCCACAACAGAAGCTAAGTCAGTTCCCTCGAAATCATCTTCAACTATAACATCGTCATCTGCAACGAAGCTGTTGACTTCAATCAAAGTTAACGCCGCCGACCCAAATATACTCCCAACATCTACTGGAACTACACCAGCAGTCAATAGTATGTCTTCAACAGCAACACTCGCTCCATCTAAGGTGTTGACTACCGTCTCAACCAGTACAATTGAATTGAATATACTATCAAAATTTACAACAGCTACTAAAACAGTTCCTAACACGTCATCTTCAACTACAACACTGTCACTTACCACTAAGTTCTTGACCTCCGTCCCAGCCAGTACTGTTGAATTGAATATACCATCAACATTTACAACAGCATTTAAAACAGTTCCTAACACGTCATCTTCAACTACAACATTGTCACTTACAACTAGGTTATTGACTTCCGTCTCAACCAGTACTATTGAATTGAATATACTATCAAAATTTACAACAGCTACTAAAACAGTTCCTAACACGTCATCTTCAACTCCAACATTGTCACTTACCACTAAGTTCTTGACTTCCGTCCTAGCCAGTACTATTGAATTGAATATACCATCAACATTTACAACAGCTACTAAAACAGTACCTAACACGTCATCTTCAACTACAACATTGTCACTTACCACTAAGTTCTTGACTTCCGTCCTAGCCAGTACTATTGAATTGAATATACCATCAACATTTACAACAGCTACTAAAACAGTTCCTAACACGTCATCTTCAACTACAACATTGTCACTTACAACTAAGTTATTGACTTCCGTCCCAGCCAGTACTACTGAATTGAATATACTATCAAAATTTACAACAGCTACTAAAACAGTTTCTAACACGTCATCTTCAACTACAACATTGTCACTTACACCTAAGTTATTGACTTCCGTCCCAGCCAGTACTACTGAACCGAAGACACTATTAACATTTATAGCAGAAACTAATACAGCTACTAATACGTCATCTCAAACTACAACATTGGCAGTTACGACTGAGTTTTTTACTTCCATCTCAGCCACTGCTATTGAATTGAATATGCTATCAGCATTTGCAACAGCTACAAAAACGGTTCCTAAGACGTCAACTTCAACTACAACATTTTCACTGACCACTAAGTTCTTGACTTCTGCCTCAAACAGTACTACTGAACCGAAGACACTATCAACGTTTACAACAACTACCACAACAGTTCCTAACACGTCACCTTCAACTACAAAAGTGCCGTTTACTACTAAGTTCTTGACTTCCGTCCTAGCCAGTACTATTGAATTGAATATGCCATCAACATTTACGACAGCTACTAAAACGGTTCCTAACACGTCACCTTCAACTACAACATTTTCACTGACCACTAAGTTCTTGACTTCCGTCTCAACCAATACTACTGAACCGAAGACACTATCAACATTTATAGCAGAAACTAATACAGCTACTAATGCGTCATCTTCAGCTACAACATTGGCAGCTGCAAGTAATTCTTCGACTTCCATATCAATTACCATATCGAAGACACCATCAACATCTGCAGCAGCTGCCGTAACAGTTCGTTGCATGTCTTTTTCAACTACATCATCGGCACCCGCAACGATGCTATTGACCTCCGTTTCGACTATTACTAGTACTTTGGGAAATACATCGCTAACTGTTACAACAATCTTGACATCGTTTTTGAAAGCGTTGATAACATCAAGGTCCTCATTTCAGGTCGTTTCAAAATCCCCAGAACCTGCCTCTGCCTTACCACACACAGCATTACTGAACAGTCAAATTACGCAAAATGAACTTTCTGCAGCAAGCATAGCGAATATCAAAGGGACTTCTATAAGAAAAGCACCAACACCAAATTCACCACTCATAACGAAAACAGTAGAACAAGCATCACGAGCAGCGTCAATATTTGAAGAAACAACCAACACCATTGGTTATTTGAACGCATTTAGTACAATTCCAGATACGACAGGCAATATCAGTGCCCATTCTCCGTGCAGCGTCAAAGTACGCAGCACTGTTAATAGTGCACTCGCTATTCCCTCCACTTAACCTCAGTATAGAATAACATATCTCTAATTTTTCCGCTTTGTTCAAGCTTCTGTTTGACTCGTCAACTAGAATGTTCAATATAAGAAAAGTTATGGGAGTGTTGAGTGAGTGCACTATTTCAGATACCTTTATTTTTTACATGAGTAAGCGCACTGTGAGTTTAAGTATCTGCTTTTCGAGTGTACGTTAGACGAAGGCGTAATGCGTAGATGCACATACTGCTCCAGAGGAAGCAGAAACCTGTAATTATTTCTAGTTAAATTAGTTAAATTATCCATAAGTTATTAGCCATCAATACTCATCAATACTAAACACTTATTTGCCGAAACGGCATTGTCCTCTCCCAGTTCCAGCCTCAAAGCACTTCGAACGAATTCACAGGAAACGTGTGCAGAGGAATAAAAAAAGATTTACTTCTAAGCGAAAAGTATTAACATACAAGAAATAAACCATGATGCAGAGATAGAGACATATTTTTTAAACCAACCGTTAAACAATCAAACATTAAGAAACAAACAAAGTAATAAAGAGGTTCCATGCGTTAGCGAGCAGGGTACAATTTTGTTATATTGGTGCATACACTTCTGCCATTATTATGGCAGAATCTAGGGATAGCAGGCTATTTCTACTTGATTTATGTAATATTTAAAAGTTTATGACTTTCAGCCCAAATGCTTGGAGGTAAAAGATTTATTTTGA
The DNA here is from genome assembly GCA_030248195.1 of Trissonchulus latispiculum. Taxonomy (NCBI): domain Eukaryota; kingdom Metazoa; phylum Nematoda; class Enoplea; order Enoplida; family Ironidae; genus Trissonchulus; species Trissonchulus latispiculum. The sequence goes on from JASAND010026929.1 coordinate 135,467, forward strand.
ATTACCTGACCTAGCTCTATATCATTGAAATTAAAACTGTCTGCCTCCGGATATAATCAGTTGGATTAAAATTTCGGATATAAAAATTGGATTTAAAACTGGAAGTTAGATTTCAAATAATAACGTTTAAAAAGGAGGAGACGTCATCTGTCGTGACGCCGACCAGGCTTTGAGACTCCTTCTGGCAGCTTGCTTGAGTTTTTTTGACCAACCCTACGGGGCCAGTTTCCTGGCTAACACTTTGCACCTTCGGGTGACGATCATTACATTATGATGTCTAATGCAGTAAACAACAACAACAACAACAACAACAACAACAAAATCAGTTGGATTACGTTTTAATAGCTGTTATATTCAGCGCCAACTAAGTCCGTTTCTTCTCGCGGATTCATCTTTATATCGAACCCTATAGTCTTTGCAAAAATTAGCCGATTTCAGTTGGTTGGTTGGCGGGTGGTTCAGTGCTAACTATAGTGAGCTGCTGATAAACTGTGCTATTGTTTTAGGATAAAAGCGTGCTGCTTATTGGTCAAGAAATGGTAGACCCGGTTTTTGCAGGAGGCTATTATTTTGGTCTCATTCTGTACGATCATAATGGTCAAAAACTGCCACCAGTACCGACGTTGTCTGCTGTCCAGAAGGAGAGTCTGCAGCAAGTTAAAAGGTTGTGGTTTAATAAGAAAACCAGAAACATCTTAATGGGATACATTACTAATGGCAAACCTTCTGATAGCTTGCCTACTGCAGATGAAACGTGTACGACTTTGATTTTGGACGTAAGTAATCAATACCTTAACTCACCAATAAGCAAGCCATAACTTATCCGCGGAATCGTTTTTCGCACAAACTAGTGCAATGAAAAAGTAAGAAACAGTAAGATATTGTGGCCATCCTAAACTATTAGTTGGTCCAAGTGCAGGAAAATAGTAACTTTGCCTAATAAGAATAAAATAAAAAATGAATAAATAAAAAATAAATAACAATAAATAAACAAAAACTAAAGCCATGCAATCTCTTAATGTATTTTAGGGAGTCCCGCCACCCCCAGTGCACATGTCTGTATGGGAGCTGAAAATTACAGGCGCAATCAAAGTCATTGGGTGCACTTGGGTGATTCTAATACTTGCTATTACGATAGGTGGTTTAATATTGAGCAGGTGGGTTCATAAATGTGCATGCATGAGTAAGCATGAACCATGAGCAGATTCAATAAAAAATTTAATAAAGTATTGCTTAAGTATTCCTAATTGCGGTATGAACATAAACGACATAGCCTGTTGTTAAAGTTGAAATTGGTTTAGTTCAACTTCAAATCCCACACACAACGACGTGCATTCTTTACACTAGCCGTAAAACGCCGGGCGCTTCAAGTTTTAGGATGTAATAAAAGCGGCGGCCCTGCTTTTGACTAAATCACCATCAAGCAAATTTGTTTACTTATTACGTTTATTTTGAATTAAAAACAGACATAAAACATTGTCGGCAAACGAAGATATTCAAAATTGTTAAATTACACACATAAGCTCTTGCCATAAACTTTCTGTCCGGGGATTCCTGCTTCATTTTAAATTCTGCCTCAGTGTAGACAAACACACTCATATTTCGTAGCGAAAACTTAGTAACAGTACAAACATCGTTTCTTCATGCTGCTGCAACATTCCTAAATCCTATTTCCCACTTTGGCTTGTCTTAAATTAGGTCTTTATGAGATAGCGCTGTAATTTGATCCAGCGTCGCAATGAAACCTAGCGAACTAATGCTGCAGCTCTACTGCAGTTATATATATTTCTGAGAAAATTACCATCTCCATGAGTTGTTAGAATTAATCTCAAATATGGTTGAACATACCGAAAAGTAAATTACAAATCTAGACTAGTTGTTCACATTCAAGCACTGACTAATTAATTGATTTCAAAACTTAATCAATTAATTACCAAAGAAGAATTTAAACTAGTTACTGTTTAACTTATATTAACGTAGTTGAAAATAAACTGCCTTTTAATCTAAATATATCAAGCGTAATGTGCATCTATCAAAAGATTTTGAGTACACAAACCTAACAAGACTCCGCAGATTAGGCGTTTCAAAAATTTATTGGCGACATTGCGTGGAAACTTTTAGAGCTTATTTTAGCCGGTTTCCAACCAAATGGCAGGATTTCCATGGAATGTTTTGTCGCTTAAAACTGACTAACTAGATTCCGATAAATCGATTTAAAGACGAGGATGTTTTATATGTATTAGATGTGTGAAACTTCATAGTTAAGGGCACGGCTGGCCAGTTTCCAGCTTCATCGGAGATTTTCCATGGAATTATGAAACAGCAAAACTTAGACAGCAAGATTCCGACCGATACAGTGCTATTCCGTGGAAAATTTATAAGCCTAAACCCAGCCCACCAGTGTCTGCGGAATCTTGCTAGGTTTGTGTACTCAAAATCTTTTGATAGATGCAATGTTTGGTTCTTTAATTGCCAAAAACTGTAACATTTTAAAACTTTTTTCTCCTCGATCTACAAAATTCGAAAATTTGTTATTCCACTCTTCGGGTAGGCTTATTAGCGTACAAATTAGCTGATCAGCAAACTGTTTTTTACCTCGCTGAGATCTAGAGTGTCTTCTGTCGTGCTCTTCTTCCGTACAATATTTTCATACCGTATTCTTCAAGAATACAGTCACTTTTTTGCCGAAAATTCTAATTGCCGAGATAGGTCAGACCTGCAGTCTTGCATTGCTGGGAAAGTCATAGTGTCGTATTTTGCATTACCAGAATGGCATTGGTGAGAAAATGATTTGTGTGAAACCTGCTGTGATTCTGTTTCAATTCTGCCCATGTTTTGCCCTTGCGCTTATGTTATTTTTAACGGATACAGCATTTAGCAAGCACAACAAACAAATATACAGTCCGGCGAGGTTAGTTGAAAAGGATAAATTCCTTAAACAGAAAACCAATCTTGATTATTTATAATAGTCGCTATAATTTAACGCCAGGAAAATAGTTCAGACAGTCCAAATTTAATTGTAAGGAATGTGGTGTGAGATTCAAGCATTAATATGGTGTGGTGTGGAATCTGATGTCGGATTCAGATTAGTTAACAAAATTCAAATTATGATTTTCAAGTTTAGATAAAATTTACGTTTTCATTTGAATTTACGAGATTCCGATTTGCTCCTGTTAATCTGAAATGCCGTATTGAAGGCATGACGCATGTGCAAAGGCATGTTTGTGTAGACTATTGGACAAACTAAAAAATTTCAAATACTTGAAATAATTGATTTTACGTCAGGTATTTTAAGCACCAGTATATTTCCGCGTAGGTAAAATTGGAAAGGAAATCTAATCTGTTAAATTTTGCAGCTCTTTTGCTAGTTAGCGGGCTGTAGTGGCTGATTAATGATTAGATGTTTGTATGAATTTCAGGGATAGAATATAGTTTGGAGAAACACATACATAAATGTTGAAGAATTAGAAGTAAATTAAATGAAAATTCTTACATTATTAAAGCATGATAGACGCAATAAAACGAGCAAATCTCATTTTGCTATTGTTGAAAATTTTTCAAAATTAGTTTGCCAAGATAGCAGCTAATTTTTGCTTATTAATAAGCTTTTCCGAAGAGTAGAATAACAAATTTTCGTATTCTGTAGGCCAACGAGGAATAAGTTTCAAAATGTCATAGTTTTTAGCAAACCAAGAACTAAACATTACGCTTGATATATATTTGGATTAAAAGGCAGTTCATTTTCAACTGCAGTTTATTTTCAACTAATATCCGACATGTTAATGGAAGTTATTGCAGACAGTAATTAGTTTAAATTCTTCTTTGTTAATTACTTGACTAAGTTTTGAACTCAATTAATTAGTCAGTGCTTGAATGTGAACTACTAGTCTAGATTTATAATTTACTTTTCGCTATTTTCAACCATATTTGAGATTAATTTTAACAACTTATCGAGATGGCGAATTTCTCAGAAATATATAACTACAGTAGAGCGGCAACATTAGTTCGCTTTGTTTCTCTGCAACGCTGAATCAAATTACAGCGCTATTTCACAAAGACCAAATTCAATACAAAGTAGGAAATTGGATTTAGGAATATTCCAGCAGCCAGAAGAAAGCGCGTAGGCATGATGTTTGTACTGTTACTAAGTTTTCGCTACGAAATATGAGCATGTTTGTCTACACTGAGGCAGAATTTAGAATGAAGCAGAAATCCTCGGACAACTTTTTACACATTTGCCAGCAGCTTGGATCACTCTTGCAGTATTCCATTCGAAGGAATATTCAACTGATAATTTTTAAGGACTTAAAGTGCAATATGCAGCGAATTATTCTGCAAATATCACGCTGCCAAAAATTTAATCAGTTATTGACTCTCCTTAAAAAGCGGATATCATTAGGGGCCCTTGCACTAGAAACGGTGGAAGAAGATAAACCTGACAACAAAAGTGTTAGTTATTCTAATCTAATTTCGTGGTAATAGACTATAAGTGGATAACATTACGTTACTTTTGTGTGGTCTCTGTACGCATAGATACAGGTGGTAAATGTTACATTCAGAAACTGTTAATTTTAGGCACTTCAAGATGTACGAAGGATTTTTACACTTGATTGAAGATTTCAACTTGCTTGTAGCTCACTTCCTAATTCTTTGTATTGCTGAAAACAGTTGGTCCGATGTAAGTTTGTATTTTGTTTAACAGTGCTTTGATTGGTTTCTGTACAGCAAGGTATAGATGAGATTTGTATTCAAGGCAAATATCATATCGGTCACCATTTGGGACCATCGCATTCAACCAACTCTGGGAAGGGTTAAACCAAAGGTCTAGCTTAGACGAAAGAAATGCAAAATGGTTCGGACTGTCATTAACAAACCAGCCTGCCCTTTGCAAACATGTGACAAGGGTATCCCATCCCAAAATTCTCCCACTTCTGTAGATAGCTGAAGATAGGTGCCGTCTTGTCAACGAAACGGCGGATGATGTTTCAAAACGATGATCGATCGGTATTGGTCAGTTTGTTTCGAATCGTTACTGAATAAAACACACTTAAACGCGAAACTAGGAAAGCAGTCATATTCTTAGACTAAAAATATAGAAATTGTATTTTTGAAACAAAAAGTAACCAATAATCCTTTGTTATAGACAGTGTGTGGACTAATTAGTGTTTCCATTTCTTTTCTACTATCAAGTGCCACTGCATTCTTCTTCATTGAGTCTACTCATATTTTTCTCGTTGTGGGAAATGTCATCTCTTACGATAGTTTGTTAACTAAGCTGAAGACAGCCTTAGTTGGATATGGTAAGCAGAAGAAAAAGAGCATTAAAGTACACCTTTAGAAATTTTTGGGAAGGTAGTATAAGCCTCTGGCAAACTGGTTTTAAGGTGGTGGTATCGTTTACCGTATTTTAAAGGCTAACTTTATAGCAAATAATCCCAATGACCTGAAATATCGCTTGATGACCTTACTAGTGTTCCCAATCACGCTGATAAAACTTTTAATCGTGTATGAAAAAATTTTTATTTCGACCAAAATTCCATATTTGACGAAAAATGGTGATAACGAGTTATTCAATTTTTTAGTAGTTTTCGAATTTTTTACCATTATTAATATGAGTGGACATAATCCACACTAACAACTGAAAAAATTAAAAAAATCAAAATTTTTAGAGTTTTTAAGCTCGAACCAGACTACTTTCGGTGAGCGGACAGCGTGCAGCTGTCTGCTCCCCCGCAAATCGATTGAATCAATTGAAATCAATTTACAAGAAAATGGAATTTTTCGTGTAATGCCACTCATTCATGCATATTTAATGATTGTGGATAACTGGCAAATTAAAATAACCCATAATTGCGACATTCAGACATATTCTACGCGTGAAGAGTACGGGGGGAGTAAAATTACGAAGGGGGAATAGAAATAAAATAATGCTGTTTGTGCCCCCCACAACATCCAAAGTGTCCATAAACATATATGGAAATAAATAACTCTGCCCCACTCGTTTTCTTCCTCCCCCCAACCAGTCTGTTTCCCTATTTTACGATAACAAAATCATCAATCCTTTTTGATCACTGCTGCGCGTTTGTAATGGCAAGCCAGCACTTAGCTAAGCAGCAATTACGGTGATCGTTAAATAGTGAAGCAATTTTATGTTTTAAACAAGGTTTTCTCACATTTCGAGTAATATTGTGTTTTCAAATTTGACGTACAAATTGACCAAAACCTATTGCAGGGTCATTTTTCCTAGTTTTCCGTTTGAGTCAAGAAGAACTGAGATATCGCTTATTGAATTTTGAAAAATGGCGTCAGTGTGCGTTTTTGGTAGTTGTCTTTCGACATGCTAAACAGTAACTAAAATGCTGAAAAAGGACCCTCGGCAAGACATTCTAGGCAAGTTTAGCTTTCTAACATAATTTAATCAACAGTAATCCTTGTTCAAAATTTCATTTTAATTTTTTCAATTTGTGAGTAACCAACGAACCATGAAAACTACATTTTTTGGGAATATGCAAGTTTTTGGTTATTTAATGCTTTAAAGGGGTCACATATATAAGTTGCCATTACAAATTTTTCAGTCTACACCAGTGCGGTAAACGATACCACTACCTTAAATAGGAATCTCGTAAGAGTGCGCCTAGCATTAGTCCAGAACCGTGAGTGTTTATCCCCTTTAATAAATTTTATGGCGAGGAAAAATGTATAAATCGTCTTAGTCATAAATTGCGTTAAATTAAATTCCTTTAGCTGTATTGTCTGGTTGGCTAACTGAAGGCTAAAACTACCCAACATCTGTCAAATCGTTAATAACACAAAATTATGGCACTTATACTTTGAGGAAATTGTATTATTGGGTGATAATGGAACTAGAGAGTAACAAAAATTCAACATTTGAGTTTTGTCAATGTCCTAAGCTTTTGCAGCTTTCCCGTCAAGAAACTTTTTCATAGTACATCAGTTATGTTACTCGAAACCTAAACGTGATAGCTGAGTGAGTACCTTCAAATATCAACAACTATCATATCTGGAGATGTTGTTTCGTTATATAATTAATTTATGAGGAGAATTGACCCAAAAATAGAATCCCGTTAATTTGTGATGACAATATTCAGATTTATTAGACTGATATATTACCTTAAACTTTTGGTTTTGCAGGAGTTGTATTACCAATGACTGCGTTATCTCTCCTTTATGTGGATCGTTTGCCCTCGACGTATTCGTAAGGAAATATTTTATCCCAATACTGAATGACGCAAGCGCAATACAGTAGTTTTCAAAAAGTCAAAACAATGACGCGACAACCACAACATACAGTCCTGGTCAGAAATAACTTTCTTAACGAATAACGAATGCGAAGGACCTTCGCGAATTTGCGAATGTAGTTTTACATAACCTTCGCGAAGGTCTGCTTGAATTTTCCTTCGCCACACAGCAGGGCGTGATTAATTACTTGTCAAAAGCTTAAACTTGCTTTTATTGCACAGCTGTCTGTCCAAAGCTCTATACTCTACAGAGGTAAAACTGACAAGTTGGCCGGTGGCTACTAGCAGTTAAGTTAAAACAGCAGGCACTCTGCTGTTTGTTTCAACATCTGTCAGAAAAACTGCGAATGCACAAAGGACTCGGCATTAGCCCCTTCGCGAACACTCATCAAAATTTTTGGTGTCGAATGTCTCCGCTAAAGTACGAATATTCGTGAAAATAAGAAACTTATTTCTGACCAGGACTGTATCACTAAACCAATTAATAGTAATTTTATTGTAGCTAAAAAACTTAATTTTGGACTCGTCCTGCTTAAAGCCGTACCTTGTCGGTTGAAGACTTGTGCTGTTTGGTGCTCCCCTCGCCAGCTACCAGATACGGTAACGTCTGAAACTGTCGGAGCTTGGTTGTCAACGACATAAAAGAAACGGACAGTTTAATCCACTTAATCCGTTGATGTTAACAACAAAATTTTTTTCCGTGACATTATATCACTGCAAGACAACCGCATTATAAAAATTGTTTGTTCAAGCTGCTGGCTGAACTACGGTACAGCTCTCCATTCCTGTAGCACGATTCCGATAATAGTCTGCTCCGTTGCGGCTTTTGGTTTCGTAGAAACGGTGGCATCCGATACAGTTCATATGCACCTAAAGAGAGTTCCACTATGCCCGCGGCAGAAGCATGTTTCTAATTTGTACGTTTGGTTCATTTCGGTATGGCTATTTAATTAATGTAGTGGAATTTTCAATTGAAGCTTATATAATATACTAACGATAAATACTCCGATTAGAATTCTGAATTAAGCCATATTAATAAAAAGTTATTTTTTATTGTAGAGTCAACAAGCTTGGTCTGTTCATTCTAGTTCCGGTAAATTTGATCGCATGGTTCTTAGGTTCACAAGCTTTCTATGCTCAGCGCTTCGCCCTTTTTTCGTCAGCATTCATAGCAAACATCACTCTTGGAGTGTCCGTGTGGATATTTCACACTTTGGAAATTCCAGTTGTCAGAAAAATGATTACCAGAATTAACCTGAAATTGTACAAGTTGGCGATAGCGATTTCTGGCTTTGGCAGAAAACCGTGGCTTCGGATATGAACATAAGGAAATTCATGACTGTTCAATTACGTCATGTTAACCGTAATTCTGAACAATAAATCATTACCTATAGTAAACATTTACCATAAAATATGTTTCCTAATTTAATTTTGTTCAGCTGTAGCAAGCGCACTTGGCTGTTAGCAATCTAACTGAAGACCTGAAATGAGTGATATTAATCACTAACATATTTTACGGTTACGTAACATGGGGGAAGATTTTATGTATGCTACGTCTATCGCCGTTTAACGAATTAAAAGTATTTGAATTTGTTGTTTTTCTGTTTTGTGTATTTAGCGTATTTAGTGTATTTCGCGCAATACTATCCCACACATCGACATTAGTATCAAAATGTTACTGTGTCCGTCCAACCAAGTAGCTCAGCAGAAACGACAACTTGAACTTAGCATAAAGCTTTGTTATTATGTTATTATTATTATATTGTTATTGTAATTGTTATTAGTGCAAACAAAAAAATTTGGTGTTAGTGTCTTTTTGCAGACTTTTAGTCTGACTTCTAATCCCCAACATAATTGTTATTAGTTGTATGTGGAGTCGCTTAACATGCAACTGAGCAATCTTGGTTTGGAAAAACCGGAACACTTGGAACACGGCGAAACTTATGTAACTTGACTCAACTTCAGCTGGATGATGAGACTCACGCTTTACTGACCAAGAACCATCAAGCACGTTGAATGTGTGAGCCAGTGCCAGTGCGAGCACGAGTCAGTGCGGATCAACAACTCCAGAATAAATCAAAAATCAGCATACGTAAGATAGGGCAAAAAATTGAAGAAAATCTAAAATATTTGAACAGAATTGTGCAAGGCAAACAAAGAAAACGTATACAAGCGTTATCTTCATTATCACTCTTAGCCAAAGTCTAGGCTCAATTCTTCATTAATGACTTTTCATATATTATATGTCTCTTTGTTCTTCATTCCGAAACTCCACCATTTACATATCCTCCTCCTCTGGAGGACCACGTCCACGTGGTCCCACTTTGATAATGTAACCTCTGGAATGCCGCCTGGCGTGCCCGTTGGCACACTGGCAAACAGCTGTTGTAGGCGCAACTTCGACAACGGTCGCCGGGCCCGTCTAGGGCGACGCCAACTTCCCCGCCTGGCCAACCCTCTTGGCTCTGTCGTATACGTAGACGGAATCGTCACACAAAGCACCTTTGGCCTTGCCCTCTTGCCCTCTTCCTGTCAAAGCTTCGTTTTCTCGAAAACTGTTCAGCATGCAGACTACTTTGAATCTGCTTCAGCACCCCCTTTGTGAACATAAGGCAGCGGCCTTGATCCGTCAAGATACGCTCCCGGAAGCCCACTGCCAGTACTGTTTCAGGCATGTAAACCACCTTCCACCCAGTGCCCATGTTGCACGTCCCCATGGGTGGAATCTATCAGCCCATGCCGTAACCGGCAGGGTATATATCCGAAGCCCTTCGCCGTCAGCAATGTACCACAGCGAGTCCACCTGCACCAATCCCATTTCTTCTAACTGCTGTGACAAAATCTTCGGCCGCCGCGATGCCAGCTCGGTGTCATCCCAATCATGACGTGGCAGATTGCGTATGGGAGTCAACCTTGAAAGCGCATCCGCCAGCAGGTTCTCCTTACCGGGTCTGTGCTGGATGCAAACATCGAGCGGCTGCATCACCTCCACCCACCTGGCTATACGGGGACTTGGGGGGTCGCCCATCCTCAGTTTCATGATGGCAGTAAGCGGCTTGTGGTCGGTAAGAATATCAATGGGCTTTGCAGACAGGAACTGAGTGGTGCTAAACGTCTTCAATGCCCACACCACTGCTAAAGCCTCCTTCTCCACGGTGGCATAATTTCTCTCTGCAATGCTTAAAGCTTTGGACTGGACAGCAACCAGACGGACCTCTGACCCTACTTTCTGATACAGGGCTGCTCCTACAGAGTGACCACTCGCGTCTGTCTCCATGACGAACTGCGTCTCTGGATCATTTTCAACTTGACTGAGGGCAACTGCGGTCGCCAAAGCTGTCTTCAGCCCCTCGAAGGCCCGTTGCTCGGTCTCTGTCCACCGGTATGCAACCGCTTTCCTCGTAAGGGCATTAAGGCTCTGCCATATCGGAGTAGCCCCGAATGAACCGACGGCAGTATCCCATGGCACCAAGAAAAGTGCGAAGTTGAGACATATCCTGTGGGGGTTTCCACTCAAGAAGCTTCTTCACCCGTCCTGGGGAAGGAAATATCTTTCCATTTTCCAAATCAAGACCTAGGTATGTAACCCGCTTGGCTCCAAAAATATATTTGGACCATTTTACCCCCAGATTGCTAGCACTCAGCCTTTTCAGCACTTGTCGAACATGGCCTATATGATCCTCGAATGTTTCACTTGCGACTATGATGTCGTCAATATACACCCCGGCGAATAGAAGACCTTCCAGAACCGAGGAGGTATACCGCTGAAACGTTGCCCCGGCATTCGCCAAGCCGAATGGCATGACCAAGAACTCGCACAGTCCCGTCGTAGTGGCAAATGCTGTCTTCGGAATGGCATCCTCGACCAGTGGAATCTGCCAGTATCCTGACATACAATCCAAAGAAGTGAAGTATTTGGCTCTTCGCCCTAACCGCAAAAGGTCATCCACCCGAGGCATTGGGAAGGCATCACGGACGGTAACTTTATTCACCCGACGAAAGTCGACGCAAAACCGAGTCCCATCCTTCTTGACGACCCGCACCACCGGACTCGCCCAAGGAGATGTTGATTTTCTGATCACACCCTCGGACAGCATCCTCTCAACTTCCTCCTTTTCGGCTTTTTGGCCATGTTCAGAAAATCGCTTTGGCTTTTGCTTAAAGGGCCCACCTGTGGTAATGATTTGATGCTGTACGCCCTTTGCTTTTCCAACGACATCTTTCCTTTCCGCAGAAAAGATCTCTGAAAACTCTCCAAGCAGCTTGGTAAGCGCTTCTTGCTGAGGCTTGGTAAGATCAGGCACCTGTTTTTCGTCGACGACAACGCTAGTTCGTTTGGAGACTTCAACCGGACTGGATTCAACCCCAGACACCCAAGTAATTTTTTATTCACAGGCTGGCGGAAGTTCCTGAAGCTTCCGCAGAACAGTCACTGTGCCCAGAAGGTACCCTTTCGGCTGTTTGGGACCCTTGGCCAGTGACAGCGAAAATATTCCGTTACACGATGGAACAACTCCAGTTGGTAGAAAAGAAGACATTTCCTCAACTGGCTGAAATAGCATGTCGCAATCCTTCCCACCAACGCCAACGACCACACATCGGTTTCTTCTTTTGCCTTTCGAGTCGACCAAGCATGCCTCCATTCTTGCTGGCTCCACCATTTCCAGAACTTCAATACTTGGCCTGTCCCTTTCACCTTTGTCCTGGTCTGCCGACCTCAACTGACTTGATTTGTTCCCAAGGTGCCATACTAAACTGGCAACTCCAAACTCAAGGTCTCCCTTGACAGCAAAACCTCGCCATTGGCAAGATTCCCACCACTGCTATCTTCTACCAGCGCAAACGTGGCTGGAACCGTCGGGCCTCCTTCTACAGAAAGTTCGACCTCTATCGCGGATAGTTCCTTTGCAGGACCCCACGGTCTTATCACCCGAACACCGCGATTGCTGGCCGAAGCAATACCTTCAGACTTCAACGTTTGTCCCAGCTTGGCAGGCATGCAATTGACGTCAGCCCCAGTGTCTATCACCACAGGGGCTACACAGTCAATATCCCCAAACCGGAGAACAATTCCCACGTCAGCTAACTTTGGTCTACCCAAAATGGACATTTTCGGGGTTTTCACAGGAACTGCAACCGAGGACGCCATGTACTGAGCCTCGTCTTCCTCACCCTCCAGTTGTGCTGAAGTTACTTGACTCGACTTGACAAAATTAGCAGCCTTTGCCTGTCCTCTGCCGCTCCAGCGCGTCTGCTGGGATGAGCCTGGACAATTCGATGAATAGTGTCCCCTTTGGTTGCATGCATAGCAGCCTATAGACTTTGCCTTGCCGTTCCTGTCACCCCTCTGCATCCCTTTTGTCATCGGATCCTTTTGAACATCTTTTTCTGAAAAACCACTTTTGTTGCTCAGCAGATCTTTGGCTTGTTTAAGAGCCTGCTCCTTTGTCACAGTCTTTTCTTGTAATTCATAGAGAGTCCACTGCTGTTGTTCATGACCTACCAGTGACACCATCTTTTCTTTTAGATCAGGTTGTAATCCTTTCAGCCATATCGCTTTCGCCAGGAATTGGGGATCCCCAATTTTTCCATAGGTACGCCGCCATCTTTGGAGGTAGGTTGCCACAGATTTGTTGCGCGGCTGATGCAAATCCAACAGTTTCAGCGCTGCGGCCGTAGGAGTAATTATCGGGGTTACCAGCGGTTTCAGGTGTGTCACCACGTCATCTAAAGACTGTCAGAACTCAGGGGCCAGCGAGTGAACACTGTCCCTCGCGACACCTTCTATCACTCTATCAAGAACGTCTAATTCCGATTGCCCGCTTTTATTGGAATAGTCCCGTATTTAACCAATCCAATCATTCATTCAATTCAATACCGTCTCTTTCCTCGTCGCCGTAAAATGTTCGTGGCAGGGGAAGGGACACGGTTACATGAGGTTGGAGTATGGGGTTAGGAGGTACAGCAGCGGCTGGACCCGGACGGTTCGCTTGCTGTTGTGCTAGCAGATTCATGAAAGTCTGTTGCTGTTCCAGCATTCTATCTAGTAGCTCTTGTTGTCTTCTGTTCGCTTCTTCTTGGTTAAGTTGAAGTTGACGGTGGAACCTTTCCTCTCTCTCTCTTGGGCGTCAAGTCGTAGTCGTTCTTCACGTTCAGCTTGGCTCGTTAAAAAGTCACCAAAATTGAATTGTTGATGTCCCTCCTGATTGTTGGATGACACAGAGTTTCGTGTCCTTCTGGTTCGTCTACCTGACATTTCGGCACCAAATGAACAGAATGGTGCAAGGCAAACAAAGAAAACGTATACAAGCGTTATCTTCACTATCACTCTTAGCCAAAGTCTAGGCTCAAATCTTCATTAATGACTCTTCATATATTATATGTCTCTTTGTTCTTCATTCCGAAACTCCACCTTTTCATATAAAATAAACAAAAGTTGAACTCATACTCAGCAGACCTGCCTAAACTTATACACATCACTGTCGGCAAGAAAGGCAAAGTTTTGGTGCGCTGTTTTTGCAGTAGTAATAGCAGTAGCAATAGCAATAGCAGTAGCAGTAGTTTGCAATAGCAGTAGCTGTTTTTCATTCGCGCAATGTGCATTACTTTAATCAGCTTATATGGTCGCAAATCCATGGTTTTTCACGCAAAGAAATTTTTGAATTCTCAATCACAGTTAATGTTACCAGACTTTCATAAAATCTCTACCAATGTCAGTTCTTTTCTAGTCAGAACTATTACAGATTGCACTTGGCTTAATGAGCTATTCTTGACTGATAAATTAGTCTAATAATAAAACTTTGATTAGGTAACTCACTACTAAGCTGTGCTATGACTACAGGTTGGCAAGTAAATTTTCTGTAATGGAGTTGGTATGACCTGCCCTTGCCTATGCATTGTCTTTCTGGCCATTCCATATGGTTTGGTCCTTGGACAAAGTTTTGACTCAAGTAACAGAAGTGTTGTAAACATTAACAAGAGTACATAATACATAAGAGTATGACAGCAGGCATACTCTATGCATTGTAAGCGTGACAAATCCTTTGCACGCTAAAGGCTACCCCCTCAACGAAAATTGGACCCATCACTTCAAAGAAATTTGTGCGCTGTACTTATGTTCTAAAGCTCGAAACAGACACAAAACTCGCCCATGTACTGCGTGTATTTTCGAGCTTTAACACACAAGCATAGAGCGAGTGAGCATACTTATAATACATAAAGTATGACTGCTGTCATACTCTTATGTAATATGTACTCTTGACATTAGTAACGAGTACTGAGAAAACAGCTCTGTATTCGTAAATTATCAATTTACAGTATATACCTATTACTATGCAACATTAAGCAATTGGCAATGCGTAATTGAGCATTTTTGTGTAGCAACTATTTAAGCTTATGATGTAGCATGCTTGCAGCTTCTTCAGTAAAAAACTACATACAATTAACAAACTATCAAGGCATTCTTTGGAATATTAAAAAGGTAAAAACTGGTGATGAAATGGTTTTGAAATCTTGTAGTTTGCGCCAAGCCTGTGTAATCCTTACGTGATTAGCGAAAACAGTAAAGACTGGCATTGAATTCACATTGCTTCTGAACAATTTACAAATTGGACTTGGAAATGTAGCCTGCGTAATAGAATCGCTATTACTATAATAATTGGTAAATTTGTTTGCATTGATTGCATCGTTTATAGCAAAAATTGAAAACTTGTCAGTTCATACATGTCGTTATTACATAGAATTGTTTCAGTCACATGTCCGGTGGGTTGGCACAAGCTCAGTGCTGGATGTCTCTGGTATGATAAGTCAAAGAAAATGGCGCCAGCTCCTATGCTGCAATTCTGTGCAAATCTATACCCTAATGCAACATTACCCGTCTGGCGTAGTCTTGCAGAATACGACGAAATCGTAGATTTTGTGATGTAATGGAACTAGCTGCGCGCTGGACTGTTTTTCTGTGCTAAAATAATATTTAATTCAGACGAAGAGCTACCATGAGGGATCATCCTTAATATATTTTAATGTTATTATCTAATTGCCTGTACAGTTGAATTAAGACATCTGAACTGTACCTAGCTGTAACAAGGGCATTCTAAGCATTAAAATAATATACCAATTATGGTTGGACTCTCAGAATTTGGTAGGTAATTTACAGTTCTTCGAAGTTTGCTGCAAATATCCGTTTCCTTTCGGGTATTGTTGAGCCGAAAGATAGCAGTTGCCAGTACTATCACCTCAGCAAAATTAATTTCCTTCCTTGAAGAAATCTCCGTACCACTGCGAAAAGGAAAACCATTTTCAAACATTGATCTAAAAAAGCCTATTTCCAGCGCGAGCTTTAAGAAAACAACAGACCGAAGACCACAGTCATGATGAACACAACGACCGTCTTCATTAGGTAGGCAGACCAGACTCAACGATCACGATGTGCGTCTACAACCCAGTAAATTGATATGGCGAAACGAGAAATTACGGACTCCTTAACTACACCTACAAAGTTGAGTATCGCCTTGACAAACATAATATTGTACCTGATTTCCTGTCAGGTTCACCAGTGGAATTTCCAAATCAGTCAAAGGATGAAGAAATTCCTATCATCTATTTAGAAAAGTTGCCAGCATTATCACTATATGAAATAGAGGCCTGTACAAAGAAGGATTCCACCCTACAGTCTCTGATAAAGCATATCATTGACGGCTGACCCAAGAAATAAAATTTAAAAGAAGAAGTTAAAGCATTCTAGCCTATTCATCAGGAACTGTATGGGTGTCACAATTGCATCATGAGAGCCGAAAACAGAATACTGCTTCCTCAAGAACTTAGATCAAAGGCTTTATCACTAGCTCACGAAGGACATAGAGGTATCACAAAGACAAAGCAAGTCTTGCGATCCAGCAATTGGTGGCCTGGAATGGACCAAGATACGGAGTCTTTGATCAGGAATTGTTGCGAATGCCAAATGAGCGACAAGACCGTGAAACCTGAACATGTACCTGTTCAACCGCTACACCTTCCTGAATTCCTGACTATCCTTGGAAACGATTGGGCATTGACATAGTGGGTACATCCGACACACCTTATCTTATGGTATTAGTGGACCGCTATTCAAAGTGGGCTGAGATAGCAGTTGCCGCCAGTACTATCACCTCAGCGAAAGTAATTTCCTTCCTTGAAAAATTATTTTCCCGGTACGGTATCCCATAACAAATTGTTTCGGACAATGGTCCACAATTTGTTAGTCTAGAGGTTGAAAACTACTTCCGCTCCCTGAACATTAACCATCGACGAATCTCGGTTTATAATCCTCAAAGCAATGGAGCCGTGGAAAGATTTAACAAAGAAATTAAACTAATCAACAGAATCCTTTCTACATGCATACAGATTTAGTCCACATCGAGCAACTCAAACAATACCAGCAGAGCTGTTTCTTAACCGATCGGACAGAACGAAGTTGAACAATCCTACCTTCAAGCCATCAGTCCCGGTCACATAAAAAATTGGCTGAAACTACAAGCAAGTACCACAGGAATTTAACAAATTCAAGCGGGAAGATCTGGGGAATAGCAAGTTCCAGTCAGTCGACTTGGTAAGATACAACCTACCAAATAACAAGAAAGGTGAATAGCGATATTCTACTCCACTGCAAATTTCGGAGAAGAAAGGACGATAGTCGTTCCTGCTGGAAAACGGCAAAACGTGGAATTCAAGAAAGTCGATTTCCGTTCCAGTAGAGATCTTCTCCTTCGAAGATACCTCGAATGGCTTCGATTATTATCTATTACCTGATCCCAATCCTTTACTACGATATCAGCCAGAGCATATGGTCTTGGAGCAAGCAGATCCTATGCTGCAACCAAGACAGCTACTCCTCCACGAGGTCGAGGCATCCCAAGAGAACGCAGACCTCCAGCCAGACATGATCCTTCTATTCAGGCCTACAGACGAGAAGCTTATTGGGACTAACAGTTTGAAGAAGAGAGAATAGTGTTGTGACTAAAGTTCAAAAATGTTAAAAACTTTAGAAGTTTCTAGCCTCTGATTCAGTTCCATATATTGTCACCTTTTATCTATCTATACGTTATCTGTTAAAGCTTGGTAGTCTGAACATTATCAGAACATAGTTTCAATAAATGCGGCTTTAATCCTTTACGAAAATAGCTAAAACTTACGAAATAAACTATTTTCGTGCTCTTTAGTGCTCTTTGTATAAGCATAAAACATTCTGGGACCAGTCCCGTATTTTCAGGCGAAAAGATAAGAAAGTTTTGGTTTTTGGCCCTAGACTCCCAGTAAGTAGACAAGACACGAAATTGGTTATGGCTGGGAAGAGAGCACGAAAATGAACATTTTTGCTTTTACAACCTTTGAGCTATCTCCAGTGTATAAGCAAAAAACTGTTTTGAGGGTCAAAAAATGGCCAAAATTACTGCCACTAGTTAAGGACTCAATCGATACAGCACATTTTATGAATCCCTATTAGCAGGACTTTATTGCTGTAAGCTGTAAAGCTCTTGGTTTGGACTAAAACGTATCCAGCAGCAAGAAAACTCAATGCGAAGTTTCGAAATTTCTTGTTACCGTTCATTTGCTGATTTTCTCGACCGTTAAGACCTGCTGAGCCAAATCCAAATAACGTCCCTATCCCATAGATATGTCCTTCATCATGGCACAAAAGATTTTGGCCGATACTTCAGTTTTGAGAAATCAATGTTCAGAGATTTTTTGTCTATATTCACCCTGTTAGATGTCAGCATGTCAAAATCTTTCTGGTATTTTTTGCTGATTTTGCCAGTTTCATAAAGTGATATGAATGTACCGATAATAAGCTGTAAAACGATGTTACAACGACAGCTATTTCCAACTCCCAAAATTGCGAAAGTTATAGCGTTTCAAAAAATCACCACAAAAGCACTGCACAAAAGGATACCACCACCTTAAGCTGGACAGTGCACGATACGTCTTAGTTTTAAATAAATTATTCGATGGCTTACAGCATTTCGAAGTTTAATAATAGATTTCAGTGTTTTAGAACTGTAATAAAGGAACAAAAATTTTGGACTGGCATGTACAACGAGCGCTTAGCAAGTAAGCTAATACTTCCTGTCTAGTAGGTTACAAAGCTAAACTCTATTTTTACCATATTTTACTTTCCTAACACTGCACTATTATGACTCTTTCGTTGCCTATTACTTTGCGTTTTGCAAGTGAACAGAAACGTTCAGTGGTAGACTACTTATGAAAATTATTTCGTATTAGCAATCTTTCGTGTTGCCTCTCTCAGCATACATAGTTTATCTCGCAGCAATAGCCTAGTACAGCGAAGAGGTAAGTAGTTATTAGTAGTTTGTTTGTGGTTTGTTTGAGTGAATGAACAGATCAAGGCTATTCTTAGCTGGGAACATTAATTATACAACTCACTGTCTCTTTTCCTATGTTAATTGCGTGCGTATATACAGCTGAGTGCACGCTACAGAGAGCTAAGTATACTTATACAACTCACTGTCTTTTTTTGTTAGTTGCGTGCGTCTATCAGCTGAGGTGCGCTAGGATCGTGCACCGTGCGGATAATTAATTTATCCGCACGGTGCACGCTTGGAGCCCTGTACCTAAACTAAGTGGCTGCGCCATGCAGTGACCTGCATAGCGCAGCAGTGTGGGCAGCTGAGCTCCAGCTTAGACAGCTCAGCTGCACACCAAAGAAAAGGCCTCCCAGCCACGGCAAATTTACTGCCGGGTGAACTTAAAAATTGCTTGAACTGATGTTCTCGGCTGCAGCATCATAGAATCAAGTTTCATTGGTAGGCGCAAACATGCCAATACATTAATGCTATAATGGACTGTTGTACTAATTATATTTCGTTCGTGTGTACTTCAGAAAGTCTAAACGCCTTCCGACTGTTTTTCATTCGAGAAGACTGCGTCCCCCGGGTGATGCCCTTCTGGTAGGGGCAGCCCAACTATCTCCCGGGTCAGGTCTGGGTCAGAGGTGAAGGCGTCCCACCTCAAAGGCCTCTCCTCAACGACTACAGTGTCGACTCTCACACGCCTGTCTGCTTCTGGCCCTTCTACAACCACTTGGAAGCCTGTAGTAAGCTTGCAAACAAAGGAAAAAGCATTATAATTGAAAACTGAGTATAACGAAATGCTGAGTTGAGCATATGTTTTGTATTTTCGTGCATTGCATAAAGTGCGTTGAGTGGCGGCATCAGTGTAATCGCAAGCTGCTGACATTAATAGCTAATTAATTATTGAGCACAAAAGTCAATAATAAGTGCTGCTTGGCAAAACTGCAGACAATGTAGAGTGGCAATAATTTCTTTTAGAAAACTGTCCCATATTTGATATCGAAAACCGGCTCATAAACCTTATTGACGCGGACACTGACAGCTTCAATTTGCTTTTCAAGCAAGCTAATGTCTCCTGTTCTGACGGTTATGAGGTCATTGGATCTTCCTTGATAACTTGCATCGAAGAAGCTACATGGAGCGACAACTCAATGACATGTGAATGTAAGAAGTTCAGTACATGGCAGTCCAAACTTCTGAATTATAGACTGTAGAAGCGTGTAGAACGCGTTATTAATTGAACTGTTAATTGTAATTAATGGATGGATGTCGGTAACAATGTAGCGCTTCTACCAGGCTGGTGGACAAAGACGAAGAAACCAAGGAGAAGCCCGAAACGGGAGGCGTCAGGCAACCACGTACCCACAAAACCAGGACCTAGAAGACAGAAGGGAAGAGCGGGATCCGCTTTTCACTCATCATTGAAAGCAAAGAATTGGTCCCGCCGGGTTTCGAACCACGGCCCTACTGTTCCAGAGTCAGACATCCTAACCACTATGCCATGGAACCATCAGCTGAACTCCCATTGCAGGCTTATCAGTCTTTCCTATGCCTGCTTCCCTTACAACAATAAGAAGCGAATGCATTTTTAAGCAGGCTAAAGAGGATAATTTGCTTTTCTGTTTTTTCCGCTATTTGAGAAGTGAGACTGACTTTGGAAGTGTCCAAGTCTTTCCCCCTTGCCGAAGACTTTATACGAAATGGAGTCAATGACAGTTTCGGTGATTAACTAATTAATTCTTGTAAATTAATTAAGTGACACCTAGGCAGTGGAAGGCTGGTGTTGAATCTGTTAATTAATTAGTTTATTAACCATGTTAATATGTCGGAGTTCCTGTGTGGTAACATCAAGTTAAGGCTAAGAAGTACAAACAACACGCTTGAACTCATCTCTAGCAGAAGTCATAATGAAAAACATGCGATCTATCATTGGTAGTCAAAGTTTCTAAGGGCCTTTCGCGAATGGGTAGAATAGAGTAGAGTTCAAATTAACTCTTGAAACCCTTTTCATGAATGCGCAGGGTTAAAATTAACTCTGTGCTTTCGCGACAACAGTTAAAAGAGTTAAAACTGGCAGCGTTAAAATTAACTGTGTGCGTTCGCGAAAAGAGTTAAAAGAGTTAAAACTAGCAGAGTTAAAATTAACTCTTTTAACTCATGCCCGAAAAGGATCGAGTTAATTTTAACTCGTTTAACCCATTCGTGAAAGATTCATTATATTCCATTTATAGTTATAGATTTTATCTTCATAACGTTTCTTTCCTTTAATTCTTCATTTAAAAGGAGGAAGGTCCATCATGAAAAATTTTTAGATGACGGATTTCGCTCGTTTTCACACATAAGTTAGCCACATATGTCGTGCATATCAAGTTTAAATTTTGAGTTGTTTTGTTCAGTTCTCCGTAAGTAACGAGCCATCAACTGTGTGCAATTTGAATATGAGCGAGCACAAGGGTATTGCAGCCAACTGAGGCAAATTTTCGCAAATCAACTATGTTTTTAGCTTATTTTGTTATACACCTTTAAAAACTATTAAGAAAAGCATTTTCGTACAGTTTCCAGCCGGATGGGCTTGATCAGAAGCTTCTCTAAAGAATTTCTCGGAAAAACAAAACCCTTGTTCCTTCTGATGTAATGAAACATTTAACAGCGGTTAACTTAAAATAGAAGCATTTCTGGCCCATAGTTCTATGAGAAGAATTCATCCTTGCAATGATGAGAGCTTTCGGTTGATGTATAATATGCCATATTTTGAAAAATTTTAAAAATCGCTGTTTTGTGAAATTCGGGGTTCGAGGGTCTCGTTTGGCACGTTGAGAAGTACTGGACGCAACAATCAGCATAATTCATGCTGCAAATAGATCCGAAGACATGAATACACAAGTTGTAATAGAAAATAGGCAGTTTAGGACCATACTGTTGTCGGAATTTAGCCAAGTTTTCGAAAAAACCGAAATTTTAAAAATTTTGCTAAAAATGCCCATTTTTGCGCCAAAAAGTCTCGAAACTGGAAAAACATACAACAGAACCATTGATATCAGTGGAACCGCCAATTCAAGTACTACGGAACCCTGGAGTTAGAATTTTTATTTAGGCCTCTGAATTAGAGTAATTTGCAATTCTTTCCGAAGACCCCACTTTTCAGCTGCAAAAACGTTGCATTTTGACGATTTTCCAATGTTTTCGATAAATAAAAATTTTTTAAAAATTTTCAGGGCCTAAATCATAATTCTACTTCCAGCGTACCGCAGTTTATGATTATAGCTACATTATAAATATGAAATTATGCAGGATTACAACTGTTCGTCGAGAGATTTTTTTGGCGCAAGAATAAAATCACCACTTTTTCTGTTTCCTATGTTTAACACATGCGGACCTCGACTATGAGGCGAAATAACTTAATAACCGTAAGAGATACGAGTTTAATTTGAAAACTCGTTAAAATATCCTACTCAAAGTTCATTATATGTGAAAATGAGCGAAATCGGAGATGGTCGAAAAATTGACCCAAAATGGACCCCCCTTAAGTCTTTAGTTTTGACACTTGTTTACAATTCTAATTCAGAATGAAAACTGATGCCAGCTGACCATTTTCGATAAGGCTATCTCAACTTTTATACTACTTCCGCAAACAGCTTGCCAAGGCTGTCTCATTCGTTGTGGCCTCACCACTTTATTGCAACTAATTTTTTCTTAGATTCGTGTGATCCAATACCTGAAGTGAAAAATTCAACATTCTTTGCCCACGCTCCTTTGGTCCAATACAAGGGAAGAGTTGATTATACCTGCAATGACGGATACATCATGTATGGGAACCGTAGTATTCTTTGTCTGGGTAACGGGAGGTGGACCCAACCTCCTAGCTGCTTAGGTAGGCATCATGCTAATACAGTATAATTAGAAGTAACTAATGCGCGGTGTATGGAAAAGATGTCACATTTCAGTTTCTAAAAAACTTGAACGCACGTTAACATTAATTGCCACTGCAGCCTGAAACAGTCTTAATATCGTTTGAATATTCTAGAAGGGCTCCAGGAGCCGACAATCAGTGAATATTTTAAACAAACCGTAATTCGGTTTAAGACTGTTATAGTTTTCAGCCGCTGGGGCCTCTTTCATAAACACCTATGAACGTTCATAAGTGCAATAATTCGTTTGTATACTTTCTGAATGCATTTCATAATGTCACAAGTTATAAGTATTTTATCATAATTGCTTCATAAGTAATTTCATAGGTGATTTCTTGTTGTATTCATAAGAACTTGTTTCATAAAAATTATGATCTTCATTATTTCAATGCAATTTTACTTATGAAAATGTCTGGTTAGTTCTTGTGAACTTACAAATTTTAATTTTTCACATGCAGTTAGCAAATGAACCGTGTGAATTTCTGCAATAACATTGACCCCATTTTCCAGAATTCCAACACACATTTGAGCATTTTTCTGTCGGTGAGGATAACTTCTTGGAATTTTTTTAATTCTTTTTTTTGTAAAAGTGGGTTTTTCAATTTATAATTTATTTAAAACCTTTTTTAGAGGGGGGGCTTTTGAACTTTAAAGAAAATTTGTCTCAAAAGTCACATTCTCAGGAGATTTTCAACATATCAAAAAGCTTTTCTTATTAAATCATGAGTTTCAGTCATGTGTTGTGTGTTGTTCATGTTCACTGATGCATTCTGGTTGCTGACCAAAGCAAACCCTTTCTTAGAGGTGTGCAATCCGGCGCCTGCAATTGAAACTGGAACAGTAACGCAGTCAGAATTTCGAGGTGCCGGCATGGCCACTGCTAACTACTCTTGTGATGTTGGATTCACCCTTGTTGGCTCTAAAACCATTCGTTGTCTGGAAAATACAATCTGGGAAGAACAGCCGACATGTTTCTGTACGTTTTTCTTGCCAATTTCATCTGACTTTCGGAGTTTTGTAAGCCGCGTCTTGAGGCTCCATATAAAAAAAATGTTTTATATGTTCTTCGAGGCGTCTTCTCATGTCTAATATTAGGTGTGGCCTGTGTTAGGTCCCGCCACGGGAACCGTTAAACACTAGTCTGAGAATTATTTGGGTCTTTTTGAAGCGATCGAACACGAATCAGTTTGAGATGATGGTACCCAACTGCGTGGAAAATGAGCCGTTAGCGTGCAAAGCATAGCTCGCAAACTGATAACAGGGAGCCTCCCTGCGTCACACTCTTATCATTATATGTTCTTGCTTTCATCATGAGTGCATAATAGCTAAGAGTATGACAGCTGGCAGTTCTCTGTTATCAGCTGCAGGTACATGCTCTGTTCGCTAACGGCTGACCCCACCCCCACAAACGTGTATGCTGACTTCAAAGAAATTTGAACGCTATCTTTGCGTTCTAAAGCTCGCAACAAACGCACACTGAACCAACTGAGCAGTTGTGTTTTCGAGCTTCAGCATGCAAGCGCAGAGTTGGAAGTGGGTAGCGGGTACCCACGGGTACCCGCGGGTAATAGAAATTTTGCTACCCACAGGCTACCCGCGCGGGTAGTTGCGGGTATTTCTTGTTGATGTAGTCACTACAATTCAAGGAATTTTATTGAAAAATGTTCGAAAAAACAGGTTTCGGGCTTGGTGATTTAAAAAATCGCAGATTTTCGCTGAGTGCCCTTCTCCACAATTACTAATCTCAGTTAAAATGGGTGTTTGACTAAACTTGTTCTATTAGGTTATATCCAGAAAAGTAATCATAAGTCTTTTTCCTTTTTTGTAGAGCTTTCTACTTGTATTTCTCGCTTTCAATAAGCAGACGTACTAAATAGCTCAGCATACAGACTGCTGTTCGTGCCGTTTTTGCAAAGCTTAAAAATGCCTTGATTGTATGTGCTCCTTTAGTGAATGGTACATAAGGTCAACCATTATTCGAAACTGGAAATGTTTGCTCAAGAAATTCTTCAATTCGAAACTGGGAATGTTTGCTCAAAAAATTTGACTAACTACTATTATATGGGTAGGTATTCTAGAAAAATCCTGATGACTAAACTATTATCATAATCCGTTATGTAGTAACAAACAGTATTTTAGATGGGGAACTGATATATAGTTTCGCTTTGTTTTTATTATTCAGAACGTAATAGCTCGTGGTCAGTTTTTGGAATCAATCAGAATTCCGCAAACATCCGCAAAGCTCAACCGTTAAGTCCTCTTTTCTAATTCAATCTTGGAGGTTTTACATGTATGTGTTCGGACAAGGAAGAATTACCCATCCTCTCTGCAAATTCCTCCAGAAGGGTTATCAAAATTGCTCTCACGGGTGGTAAAAAATTCGGATACAAGGGGCATGAAAATTGCTCAAAGAACGTTTCCAGACTCACATTTCTGACGATTATCTTGCTTCGCCTGATCTTTTTACTAAAAAATCGTCTAAGCAATGGCATTTTTATTAAAAATCGCTATTTGTAGTTATAATTTAGAAAAATTGGTGAAAATAATTGAATTTTAACGTCGCTAAACGTATCCAAGGGCCTCTGTCCTCTACCCGGCCAAATGCGCTTTCGATAGCCGAACAATACATAATTTTCAGCAAATTCAAAACCTTGAGCATTTTTAATTTCTGGAAGATGCGTTTGATTCAATAAAATAGTCCTAAACTTTGTAATATGGGTCTTCTTTCGAAACTACATGAGTCCAACATTAATTTTTCCAAACAGTCTAGAGGTGCACCGAGGCCGATTCCGAGGCCGGGGCCTGAAAATTGGAAGTCTAAATGGGAGAATGTTCTTAAAAAGTCCGATTTTGGTATTATTTCAAGTATAGGCAAAATTACTATTATTGTTTCCATTCAAACTGATGAGAATTATAATGAACGATCTGTGCCAGTTTAATTTAATTTTGACTTTAAAAATTTCAAAATTTTGGCTAAAAATTGTCAAAAAATTACAAATGTTTGGTCCCGGCAGGGACCGGTGCTTAACCACCGAGGTTGGCCTAATTAAATGTATAGTAGTTTAAATTTTTAAACTTTTTGAAAAAGTTTTGGTACTTTTTTTGAAAACTTCAACAATTTGGGTGAATTTCCATATTTCGGGAACACAACTCAGCCTTGTTAAAATAAAGTATGTGGGTTATTTTGGGTTTATTGTGGGTTTATTTTGCACTATTGGCATTTTTTAATAAATTTAATGGCATAGTAATCATATAGCATTCGAAAAATTGGGTATCTTGCGGGTATCAGTTGGCTGCGGGCCGCGGGCCGCGGGGCGGGGCGGGGCGGGTACCAGCTTGCGGGTAGCGGGGCGGGGCGGGTCGCCAAAAAGGTACCCGCTTCCAACTCTGTGCAAGCGTAGCGGCCAAATTTGTTTGAAGTGAACATACACATTTGAGCGGAGTCAGTCAGCCGTTAGCGAACATAGCATGTACCTGCAGCTGATAACAGAGAACCTGCCAGCTGTCACACTCTTATATATTCTGTACTCTTGCTTTCACTAAAACAATTAAATTGCTGCGATTGCTCTGCAATTCACTCGTTGCAAAGGCATGTTTCAGTAAATTGCGAAGACTATCCAGAAACTGAAAATGCACACGTCTATCATAACGAGTCGCTGGTAGCCGGAAAGGGAATGGTCTACTACATCTGTTACGACGGATTTGAACTACACCAAGGCTCCGCCTCCCGCTGTGACTCTGATGGAAAATGGACAAAACCTCCATCCTGCTTAAGTATATCACTGTTATGCAACGCCTACTGTCTCTAATAACTGAATCGCTATCTTGTACTAAATGACCTGAAATACGAAATATCTTGTAATAGTCAAGTTACGATTCTGCTTGGAGTTCGGCTAACCAGTTCCCTGTTAATGTACCATCATTACGTCATCGATACAACAACTGTACATCGACGTATCCATGCTCCGATAGAACTACGTTTCGCTAGCGACACTAACTATAAGTCAAGCTCAAGTCATGGATATTGGCGCCACCCGCCAGCCGTGAATTGCGATATAGCCCATCTAGTTTCTGTATCATATTTGCTTAATCTGGATTTTCCACAAAAAACATTTTTCCAGTATATGAAATTAAAAATTGTCGTAGCTGCTTTGAGCCTAGGGATTATAGAATTAGTTCAGATAGTTTAGCTTCGCTTTCAGCCAAAAGTAATCGAAAGTAATCGCGGGGGTTGGGCGACCGCTCTGTAAATGTGAGCACGGGTTTGGGGTGGGGATTGGATGTCTTGAACTTTATGACCATCAAGAGTTACGTCAAACTTAGTTACTGATCGCTGCGATGAATGTTATTAGCTAATCTAATATCATTCGAAAGCTCTAAATTATCTCTATTCAACGGCATAACCAATTTGTTTTAAATGCAGTTCCAGAGAAATTAAATCAAAAAATGTTTGTAAAATTTGACTATTTACAAATTTTCATCACCATTTTAAAAGTTAACATGTTGACGAAACAACATCTGACCAAGTGCTTTAACATCGTCGAATGCTTAGAGCTTTCGAATGATTTAAGTATCAACTAATAATATTCATCGTAGCAATCTGTAACTAAGTTTAAAGTGGACCGGGCTGCCACCTTGTGGTCATCAGATTCTAGAGGTCCCGCCCCTTCCCCTTCAAAATGATCTTGACTAATAGTTCCGCACATTTCAGAATCTTGTGAGCCACCTCCTGCACTCGCTAGTGCCGGATCAGAAATCGTTGCCCGTCCCCTGGTTGCAACTGTTGGGAGAGTGAGCTACACTTGCAATGATGGATTTGAAATGGACGGCAATGCGGAAGTCAGCTGCAATGAGTACGGACAATGGTCAACGCCTCCTAAATGCATCTGTACGTCAGCTAGGGTCCTGCATTCATGCATTTCTAAACACACAGAAAATTGCTACAGCTCAATTACAGTGCTTGTTGCGTTTATTGGGCTATCGTTTTGTTCTACCAAATCACACTGTGTCAACTATGATAAGTGCCGTGACATTTTACATAAACATAAATCTGTCATGTACATTTGCAATACTGAAACTCTATACTTTGAGAGTGTGGGAGCAGTTGACACACCTTTGAAGGGACCTCTCTTAAGAGAGAGCGGATTTAGACTCACAGCTCAGTTCTTAAGGGGGGAGGGTCCATTTTTGGCCGATTTTTCGACCATCTCCAATTTTGCTCATTTTCACATATTTTGTTGTTCGATTGGTATAGTTTAACGAGTTTTTGAAATGAAGGTCGGATCTCTTACGGTTAGCGAGTAATTTCACCTCAAAGTTGATGTCAGTATGTGTTATATGTGTGTATATCCTATGTAACATAGGAAACGGAAGAAGTGGTGATATTTTTCCGTCGCCAGAGAAATTTCGCCAACGACAAAACGAAGCACATCAACGTCCATCTTATATCATAAGTACGATCTCGAAGGGTGATTTGTAGGTAGCAGAATTTTAATTTAGGTTTTTTATATTTTTTACCTTTACCTTTACGTTTACCTTCAAAAAATTTTAATTATTTTTTAAGTTTGCGAACGGCCAAATTTGACTGTTTTGCAATGTTAAAATTGGGGGTCAGCAACTTTAATGAAATATTCTGAAAGCTGTAAGGTTTAATTGAAAATTCTACTTCCTACAAATCACAGCTTATGACAAGACATTTCGAACGATACCAATTGATCCAGGTTAGCTGTGTCCGAAGTCGAGATTTCTCTGGCGCAGAAATCTCAATTTTTAGCAAAATTTCGGAAATTCCCGTTTTTTGGCAAATAACATAGAGCTATGGCAACACAGACCTATAAAATGTTAGACTATTTATTTGATGACTATAGGTCAAGTTTTATACACCATACACCATTACTGATGACTTTAGGTCAAGTTTTGGCAGAAATAATGCACGATAGTGCACCCAGTTGGTCGCCGGGGTCAAATATGAGGGTCTGACAACCATAATCTCAAAAATAGCGATTTTTCAAATTTTTCAAAATGTTAAAATTTATATTAATCGAAAGCTCTCATTGTCGGGAACATTTTTTCTTGGACCATTCATTGCCCGCAAATGCACCAAATTTGAAGTTATCGGCCGTTAAATGATTTTCGTAGTCAAGGCTTTCCAGCGCCGGTGCTCTCCCTAAAATCACTAAAAAAGTTTCCCCCTTAAAAGCTACCCTAAGTTCTTTGTTTGCATCAGATATAAAACACAGAACGGAATGAAGCTCCATTCTCAAGGAAGTTCAGGTGTAAAGAGCCTTTATTTGCGGCACCGCCGTTTTCAGCTGTTTTCAAATTGCATGCAATTATTAGTCGGTTACTCGTTAAGTACTGAACGAAACTAATCAAAATTTAAGCTCGATATGCAGGACATATGTGACAAAATTTTGTGTGAAAAGAGCAAAATCTGTGACCATAAAATTTTTCATTGTGGACCCCCCCCTTAATCAGTTGCTTTGATTTTGTGAGTTTTGCACAAATTCATTTAGAAATTGTTATTTGGGATTGGAAACACTGTAAAAGCTGTGCTGGAAGGCTGTCAAAAGATCAAATTTTGATATTTGATGTTATACTTTAACCCTCTTCTGCCCAAGACTTCTCGGGGAAATCGGCTCAAAATGACCAATTTTACATTTTTGGCTGCCATTTTTTACTGAGACCACCTAGAGAGATGGGACTGCCACCAATCGATAGAAAATTAATTGCTCTACATTTCATGAATAGCGTTGAAGGGTCTCCGATGCACCTAGAAAAAGTTAGAAGCCGCCAAAGTCGGACAAAGTACGAAGATTTGCTAAATTTTCATTGCAAAAATCCAATAAATTTATCTCTAGCTGCAAGACTTGATTCAGAGACAGGATCAACTATACGTTATTTTAATGCGCATAACCTCCCGCATCACCTGGTGGGACGACTTTTCTGCCGACGAACTACAGCCGGCTCTGGATTTGCTTGAATGCAGCGCTCGAACA
Organism: Trissonchulus latispiculum; assembly: GCA_030248195.1. NCBI lineage: Eukaryota > Metazoa > Nematoda > Enoplea > Enoplida > Ironidae > Trissonchulus > Trissonchulus latispiculum. The sequence goes on from JASAND010026929.1 coordinate 164,977, forward strand.
GGGTTTGAAATCATCAAAATTTCTATAGCCGGCGGAATGCTATAGAAACTAGATTTTTCAAGCAGGTGTCGAAACATTCTCCCAAAATAGGGTGGACGTGTTAAAGATAAAAGGAGCAAATGCTCAGATTGCCAACCGGCAACTGGACTCTGTCCCAAAAATAAGATGCCAAAAATTACCACTTGTGCCAAATGGCCGCCGCGGGCATAAAAGGGTTAAGCTTACAGGTACTCTTTGTTTTCGGTGATCTATTGAAACAGAAGTGATCAGACAAGGATCACAAAAGCAACACAAGAATCGCAAAGATTATGATTCAATTTTTGTGAATCCTGAGCTGTAGCCAAACGCGTTCAGAGAAAACGACTTTTCCAAATTTTTCAAGATTTGTTCAGATTTTTCCAATTTTTTCTGGAGTTTTACTGTTTGCTTTTGCTTCAGATAAAGGCTGTGCGAAGCTGGAGTACAGAATCAGAGGTCATTGTTGGCACATTGCGATTCTTATTACCATGGCGCTCAGTTGCTTTCTGGTTATACTGGGAATTATTTTTGCCTTGGGAAAAATGGTCATGAATTCAAAGTAAAAACTAAGCTGGGCTGCGTATTTGTATGTCAGAAAATTCTAGGATTAACCCATTAGTGTTCGTCGTTTGTCGTTGTTCATTTGGTAGACGACATCCAACTTTTCGGACCTGACCTTCGGAATGATGAAAAATTGATGTAGAAATGTGAGCATCAGAGGTGGCTGAAGTTCGAAGAATCCGGTGCTTTATCTCATAACGAATCTTCTCGCAAAAAGTTAGCACGTACAATTGAATAAACACAATAGAAATTTGTCTATTTGTAGGGAGCAGAAAGTAGAAACAATGGATCGACAACAGTAGCGTTCCGAGCAACAGAAGAATTCCAGTCTTCAGAAAGGGAGAAAAACAGAAAGTCGATGTCAAATATATATAGTGTCCGTCCATACTTCAAATAAAACTCATTGAAGCTTGTTTGTAGACAGAAACACACCGTCCACTGACAAAGAGGTGAAGCTTAAGAGTACATAGGTTTTATTGTATCACAAAGTTTTTCAAGTTTGTTTTTTAGATAGATAGTTTTTCAAGCACAGTTTTTAAATTTAGTGAAACCGTCCTAATTCTGTACCAACTTTCAGTCGATGTATGACATCTTGCGGACTCACATATTAAGTCACGAATTAATGAAAGCCAGAAATGGGACGCGAGATCCCAAAAGTCATTTCATTTGGTTGAAACTTAGGGAAACTAGGAATTCTTCAAAGCATTAGGTACAGTCACAGCTCACATTGTAATAATACAGATAATTCAATTTTAGCTCCATTTTGGAAAATTTGGGGCTTTGCAGTTTGTTTAATTTTAAATATTCATAGTCTCTAGTTTCTTTCTCATTTCAAAGTTTCAAAACAAACATTTTTCCGCAACCTAAGTTTTTGAGGTATCCGCTTAAATTGAGAACACAATTAGACTTTTTATTGGTATTTGGACCAATGGATATTTTTTCGAAAATCTTTGTCCATAGATCGTTGGGATTTAGTTCAACAATTTAGTTAGTTACTGGTTCGAAATCAGTTTGCAGTAAACACCTCGATACTTGTCAAACTTGTGCACAAAGTTCATGGAAAATTGCATTACTATCGAACTGCCGTCTAGTTAGCTTTTTGTAGAAGGCAGCAACACTTGTAACAAAAACTCAGCTCATTACAAAATGTAACAAAGCCCTTTTAGAAAATGTAGCTCATCCTAAGGAAAATCAAGCGATCCTGCTTAGTAGATACAATACTAAATTGGAAGTCGTTCCATACAGACTGTACATGAATTGCATGTATAGTTCTTACGGTACTAACAAGATTATACCACTGAAAGCATATTTATGCAATGCTTTAGTTTATTCAAGCTCACATTATAATATCACAACACCTCTAAAGCTCAGTATAGTATGTCTCTGCTTTCACTAGAGCCATGGGTTGCTTCCAGATTGAAGACGCCCAGATTCTTCTCCAACGATGGCGGCCTTTCCGGAGAAGATACTTCAATGGATTCCCCAACGAATGTTGCAATCAGGAAAGCATTTAAGTAGTGTAAACGGCACTTTGACTGGCTCTCCAGAGATCCGAAAATCCTCCTACTGACTGACAGTCTGTCAGCGTGCCACAAACTATGGTCTCACCTGGGCAGCAGCCCAGAACCTATAGTCGGCGACGTCCTAGCCCTAATTGAAGAATTCAACTGCCCATTTGCTATTCGCTGGGTACCGGGCGACACCGGTATTCCCGGCAACGAAGAAGCCGATGATCGTGCCAAGCTTTGCAGTGGTCTTCCCCAGTCCTCGGTTAGAAGCCTTATCTTCCGCCGAAGTAAGGAATTCTGGCAACGGAAGATTGCCCACCCTGCTGTAATCCAAATAAATCCGACCAAGATACCTGTTCCTGCCCGGTTTGAAAGTAAGCCTATCTAGGCGGGAACGCGCAATCCTCTCTCAGCTGAGAGCTGGGGGACATTGCCCAATTCTGAGGTCCTATCGGCACAGAATTGGTGCCGACAGCAGCCCTATTTGCCTAAGATGTCGGGAAAAATCGGAGAGAGAGAGGGAGAGGGAGAGAGAGAGAGAGAGAGAGAGACGCCCGTCTCCGCAGTCCGTCCAGATCAGCAGCTCTGCGTCCACGTTGGATAGTTCCCGCATCTGTCCGGTCAGTTGGAACCGACCCTGCGCGTCGGAGCGCGTCTCAGCCACGTACTCGTTGCGGGAGACTGAAACAGACAAAACCAATCAGACACACAGCAATTTACAGGGATATTACAAACATGTAACTCTTAACAATTAATAGGATAATTAATTTACAAGTTAACATTTAGTTACGTAACATTGAGTTAAATTACCAAAATTAAAGCATAAAATTATATAGTTTATGTTTTGGTGTCTCTATGGAATATATTCAGTTTAGGATATTTCCTATTCTTAATTTATTCCTTATACACTTTTAAAGACAAAATTTGACAAAAGACAGCGTGAATTATCCGGTTGCTTCTCCGCTTCTATAGGGCTACAGCATTTTGTCCTACTTTTGTGGAACCTTGCGGTTGCAGTAGTACAATAGCTATATATACTTCAGATAACATAACATGCGTAGTAACGTAAAACGTGTCAAGCGTTTTTGACTTCCAAAGCGTTCTGTCAACTTTACAGCAATTCCATTCACAGATGACGTGCTTTACAAAGAAGCCGCCGTTTTTTATTCATCAGAAAATAATTTTTTGGCACAAGCTTAGATAAATATTAGTAGTACAAAATACTGCTTCTAGGCCAGAGGAGCCTAGAGGAGCTAGAGGTATTTCCTACCAACTATTATTCTACTATGTTGTGATGGTTAAAGCGGCGCTTGAAGCACCTCATACCACCAAAACACTTCTTATAAAACAACCAGTTTAAGCCAGTTTCGTTAACTTACTTTCCTACCTATAAATAAATCTCTACATAGATAAGAATCAGACATGGCTACTGCCTTCAATGCAGTTGCTTGCACTGGTGTTCAGAAGCTTGGAGACATCCCCTAGAGGTTACAATTCTGATTCAACAGCCCAAGTCTTATCAGCCGGATATATATCGTTTATCCGAACTCTCTATGACCTTAAGAAATTAACATCTAATCAATAGGAGACTGTCCACTACGTCACAATGCGGTCCTGTTTCGACTGGGAATTTCAAAATACTCATTTTTGAAAAGTGTTAAAACTTGTTTAAAACTCGTTTTCCTTTGAAATTTCGAAATGCCCAGAGGGGATTAAAATGCAATTGCCTTTATCATTAGTCTGTATCTTTACCTGTACTCATTTTTGCTTAAATTTGTTGTTACCATTGTAATTTTCAGCATGAAATACTCTTAATGACCAAAAACCATCGAAAACGGACGAGTAGTTGTCAAAATAGCACCTAAGGTTTTATTGTGCAGTTTTTGTGGCGCAGCGGAAATTACTTGAGGAGCCTTGCTCTGACTTCTGAAATCTGGTGGCACAACCAAGAACCAGTTTTAGGGAAGTTCTATAGATAAGTCGATAGATTTAGGTGAAATTGATGCTTAGTGGAACTGACTTATAATGCAATCTGGGCAAGTCAACACTTATAAAGTGGTCGTTCAAAACTTTACTATCACAAAGAATGGCAGTTTCTGTACGACCACGATGTGATTCCTGGATTTTATCAATTTGAACAGTCGCAATTAAGATTTGCCTAGTATGAATGCCGAGTATGGCATCGTATTGTTATTTGTTCTTATCTAAAAATTCTAGACTAGTTTACTAATATCATAGCAGCATTGTGCTTCCGACAAATTTTCTATCTACTTAGTAGGTAGAGAATCTTTACAATTAGGAGCAGGTCGGTAGTTTTGATGTACAGAAATCCATAAGAAGTAGATATTGTCCTAACCAACTACGACACACGTTTCGAAGCTACTATGTTTAACATACATGCATTGATTACACTGAATACACTACATTACTATGCAGAATACTACATTATACATGTAAAGATTGAATGCTTATAACGTTCCGTTTAGTTTTCGTCTTCACTTGAAAAAGAAATCAGATGTTGCTTGCATTGCTGTTGCTTGCATTGGTGTTCAGAAGCTTGGAGACATCCCCTAGAGGTTACAGTTCTGATTCAACAGCCCAAGTCTCATCAGCCGGATATACATTAATTTGATTATCCGAACTACTTATGACCTGAAGAAACTAACATCCAATCAATAGGAGACTGTCCACCATGCCACAACGCGGTCCTGATTCGACTGGGAATTGCTAAATAGTCATTTTTGAAAAGTGTTAAAACATGTTTAATTCTCGATTTGCTTTGAAATTTTGGAAGCTGATTATTTTGATATTTCGAAAATGTCCAAAGGGGATTAAAACGCAATTGCCTTCATCATAGTTTGTATCTTTACCTGTACTGATTTTAGCTTAAATTTGTCATTCGTTACCAATTATAATTTTCAGCACGAAATACCTTTTATGACCAAAAATCATTGAAAACGGACAAGTAGTAGTCAAGGCAGCACATAAGTTTTCTTGTGCAATTTCGGTGGCGCAGCGAAAACTATTTGAGGAGCCCTGCAAACCCTTCTAAAATCTGGTGGCGCAAACAAGAACTAGTTATGTTTACGGAAATTGGATAAATAAGGCGATGGATTCATTGTGGAACTGAGTAATAATGCAATCTGGAGCAAGTCAAGACTTATAACATGGTCATTCAAAACGTTACTATCTCAAAGAATGGCAGTTTCTTTACGACCGCGATGTGATTCCTGAATTTTGTAAGTTTGAGCAGTCACAATTAAGATTTGCCTAGCGATGCTGAGTCTGGCTTCGGACTGTTGTTTGTGCTTATCTAAAAATTCTCGGCTCTTACTTTCTGCTAAGTAGATAGATAATCTTTATGATTAGGAGCAGGTCGGTAACTTTAATATATAGATATCCATAAAGAAGTAGATATTGTCCTACCCAACTTCGACACACGTTTTGAAGCTACTATGTTTAATATACATTATTTAATATATATATAATATATAATCTTTAATATACTTTGATTTAACTGAATACACTGCATTACAATACATTATACTACATTATAAATGTTAAGATAAAATACTTACAACGTTCAGATTATTTTCGTCTTCACTTGAAAGAGAAATCGAAGGTAGAATTCGTTAGATAATATCTGGTAATTCTTTGAATGCTGAAATGTATGAAGCCTCCACAATTGGTGACTGGCCTCTTTTGCTTCGTTTCTCTTCCAATTTAGCCACTCTTTATTCAATCTCTTGAAATGCAGGTCATTCCTTCACGCGGTCCAATGATGCTGCCAATCGAGACATCGTTTTCAATAGTTCCATTTGTGTCTGTGGAAGTAGTCTGTTGTAACAGTGATAAAGAGCGCTATTATCCCCTCTTTTACCACTGCTTGCTTACTTTTCATCAATAATCGGTCCGTATTTATCAGCGACCAGGTCTCTACAGTCTTTCCAGAAATATTCAGAAGGATTTATAACAGATTCTTCACTGGAGTCATAGCTAGACTCCTGACGGATTAGATTTGCAATACTTTGCTGAAGCATTGGTTAGAGATGTGTTTATAGAAGTAAGTTAGCGAAACTGACTTAAACTGGTTAGTTTATAAGAAGTGCATTGGTGGTACGAAGTCCTCAAGCTCCAATCATCACGAAATAGTAGGATAATAAGAGGTAGGAAATGCCTCACGCTCCTCAGGCTTCTCTGGCCTAGAAGAGGTATTTTTATACTACTATTTGCCAAATCTTAAAACGTAACATACCATTCCGATTAACTGATTCACGAACATCACACCGAATTAACTAATAACTTGAATAGTTATTAGTATTATTAGTATTATTAGTATTATTATTCGAGTATAACTTGAACCTACTTGTATCTCCATCGATCATTCTAATTTGTGCATTGGCGGCGAGATTTGGAAGGACGGACAGATCAGTTGACCCTTGGCAGTGATGTACTGAGAGCGACCAAAACTGGGCGGGAGGGAATCAAAATCGCCAACACAAACGCCAATGCAACCATGATACCTAAGATAAGAAACAAAGTCCCAGGAAAAATATTCTAGGAAAAACAACAATTCTAACGAAAACTAGCGAAAACTAAGGAAGTAGCGAGAAGGGGTTTCTTGTGCTAACGCATTGTGCTAACCTTTGTTTGCATCGGAGATGTTGCGGTTGAGGTAGGTTGAAATTTATCATGTTGCAGTCTACGCACTTACACAAAACTTACTTACACAAGGTTTCCATGTGTATGTACATATTCTACGCTGTCCAGGTGCAGAATTTGAGTGAGTCTAGGTGAAGAACACAATTGCGGTTACATACAATGAAGGATCATGCTTAGCCGCATTGCTGTTGGGCCGCCGTAGCTAATTCTGTTTGGTATACCGACTGCTTAATATTCATTCTGTTCAGTCACACAGGAGATCACACTACATCGCACCGTCACTTTGTTCAGTACATCTCCTTGTACGGAATTACTTTATCGTCTCGACTCATAGTATCATTAGCCTTCTCACACCTATGTATTATACTCACGCCATTGCGATGGAGTACGTATCTCAGCACTTCACGCGAATAGGGTGGATGGCAAGAGGCGCCTATTCTACACCAGACGCTGGTTTCAGTCATTTTAAGCAATGGCTAGATTCCCTATTCTGCACCAAAAACCTGGTTTCAATCGTTCTGGCGCTGGCTAGACATCAATCTGCACGAATTTATTGGCATTTTTCCGCTTTAGCCATTTTTCCTATTCTCCCCTTTAGCAATGACCGTTTGGGCATTTTTGTTACTAGTTTTTATGCAACGGGCCCCAGACATCGATGACTTTCCACAAACACGTTTATCAACAACAACAGTGACCCACTTATCATTACAGGGTCTCCATAAAAAGTATCTATTAAATACTACTTTTGTTTCTAGTCGCAACCATCCCAGATCACATTTGGCTTAATGAGTTTTTTGTCTGACGAATTATTATTCAAATGATACTACTTTAGCTAGGTCGTTCACTAGTAAACTTTGCCATAAATACGGCGACCAATTTAATTTTCTGCGATCTGGTCTGATATGGGTCGCATTAGCCTCTGCTTTATTTTTCTGGTCGTTCCAGCTATTTTGGTCCTTGGAGAAAAATTTGACTCAAGTAAAGAATTTTTATGAGCAAGTAGTAAGCATTGAAAAATAGGAAACAACGTGTTAACGGTAGACGTGTTAACTTGGACTAACTAATGGTAAATATGCAGCACTGTTTGGGCATACATAACTCACCCTTTATGCGTTCAACTCCTTAAGGTGCTGGTACTCTTATGTACAGTTTTTGGATCATTGTAGATATACATTAAAACGGGGTTCGAATCTGGTGGATTCTACCCTGACTCTGGCGAGGGTCTACCCTAAATTAGCAGAAAAAAATTGCTGAAATTTACTAAGATGGTAAAGATATGGTAAAAATCGCTGAAGGATCTACCCCTTTTTTCCGTTCTGGACGAGATGGTCTGCCCTTTTTTCCTTCGCGCTGAGGGGGTCTACCACCCGCTTTTTGTCGGTCTGGGGGAGTCTGCACGTTATCCTATGATTGTGGCTTTTTAGTTCGCAGAAGGCGAAATATTTGTGGTGAGCGAAACCATATTTGAACTGAAAACATCATGGCTCAATTAAAGCGGCTATGTTTAACGTGTGAACTGGTCGATTTTAATAGAGTTTTTAATGGCATCCTGGTCAAAACTAGCTAATAAAAAACTAGCTGGGGAAACACAAATTCAAAATAAAATTGAATTCCTTCCAACGTTAAACTCAAACAGGGAGCGCCTCAGGAAATTTTTCTTATGATCTGCAAAATTTGCGGGCCCGGTGATGGTGCACTGTGCGTTTGTTTCGAACGAAAAGTTTTGTCAGCAACGCTACTTATTCATGATCGGCAGTACTTGGCGAAATGGCATGCAAAATATGGTGGAGCAAATTTTATTGGTTCCATTTGACTTATGTCTTATTCATAACCATACGAGCAGAACATTTATGCTGATATTATTTTTCGACCATGCTTTTTGATTCAATTAAATCCGATTTTTTATACGATTTCGTTGAAAAGCTGCAAATAGGATTTTTGGTCGCAGAATTGTGAGAACATGAATCAGAAGTCCGTTGTGATTCGACTTTTCGTTACCTTTAGTTAGCGTCAGCTTTAACATCTTAAAGTTACATAAAGGTTGTTACGTGATCAAAGCATCAAGCTTACAATGTTTTGAACATCGATTTCTCAAAAACTACCAAACGGATTCGCACTATTTCATGCAGAATGCGAATTTGCATTATTGTTGAGGAACGTTCATTTTAGTTTCCGTTTTCTTTAGTTATTTAAAACGCTTCCAGTCCCGAAAAACTGCTGGGCATAATTAAGAAATTTAGTGTCGCCGTGTATTTTGCGGAATTTCCGAACCATTAAGAGACATTGAGCCAAATACAAAAAAACCATCGCTCGGCCCATATGGCCCTATATGATAGCACAAAAACGAAATTTTACTTGATTCCGCAGTTTTGATGTGTAAAGATCAACGTTTTATATTCAACTAGTGTATCAGAACAGCAAATTATTTTCCAGCTAAGTATAACGAGCCCAATGTACACCATAACATTTAAGTTAAAATGATGTAACACTTTCCAAATCCAAAAATTGAAAAAATTATAGCGTTCCAAAAACCACTGCGCAACAGGATACCACCCACCACTATTGCTCAAGAAACAATGAATACATTTTTGGTCTGTTCTGCCAGAAATTGTTCTTTTGATTACGCTTATGTTAATAAAAATTAGGACCATCGCGTAAATTATCATAACATTAATTATCAAAACAGTCTCAGCTTGTATTAACACAATCAGCAGAAATCGATATTTGAACTATGATTTGAAATTGATATTGAATTTTCTGTGTCACTCAATTGTTTCAGTCACATGTCCGGTGGGTTGGCACAAACTGAGTGCTGGATGTCTCTGGTATGATAAGTCAAAGAAAATGGCGCCAGCTCCCATGCTACAATTCTGTGCGGATCTCTATCCAAACGCAACATTACCTGTCTGGCGTAGCCTGGCAGAATACAACGAAATCGTGGATTTTGTGGTGTAATGCAAATTAGACACTTTAAACTTTTCCAAAAGTAACTTCCTCCACCCCCACAATCTACTTGTTGTCGAAAATTGCGATGGAGAAATCGCAACACATCGCAACAACCACATCAGATCCTATAAATGTACAATTAGCATTAAGAAATAGCTTATACCGTAGCATTATGCTATTACAACAAAATTACAACTTAATAGGTCTAACATTTTGAGTTCAATTATTTGCTAATTCAACAATGTTGGAAAGTTTAGTATTGTTATTGTATCATGTTTTAGAACTGTAATAAAGGAACAATATTTTTGGACTGGCATGTACAACGAGCGCCTAACAAGTAATCTGGAGCTTTTGTTTAAATCTTGCACAACTCAATTTCTACTATTATACATTTCCACTCTAGTATTGGCCGTTTAATTGTGACTTCTACACTGTCTACTCTCTTCAGTGCTCAGTAATAATTATTCAACTTTAATAATAACTAGCAAAGTAACGAGCATGGGTTGCCGCTGCTTTTTCCGTTTATATCTATCGACATCTTTCAAAAGAGGTATTTTTAAAAACCAAACTGAGCGAATTCATGTTTTCCACATTGAGAGCTCCCAGTTGAGTACCACATTCCGCACCTTATTTTGAGTGACAAAATTTGATGTTTTTGTTGATTTTGGCCATTTTTGACCACTTCTTATTTTTCAGATACTTCAATGCTCCGCAGCTCCGTAACGTAAATTTCGTAAATTTTCACGCCCTGACCCTATTACAACAGTTTATCTGCTCAACGAGAGCTTTCGAATGATACCAATATTGGAAGGTTTCCGCTATTTTCAATTTTTACCGTTTGCAGCATCACCGTCGAGTAATCCGCAAACCGCAACTAGGGGATCCCCTCGATTGCAGTCAACACTTCACCCCACCCCAAACCCACATGCAAAATTTCAGCCTAATCGGTCCACCCTACCAAAAGTTAGATGGGGACAGCGGGTGGTAACTATATGAATATGAAGAATAAACGGACATATCCAGATCAAATGGTTGCCTTTTTCGTGAAAAAAAGCGGTAACCCAATTAAATAATTAATATGCACCTTACTTAATAGTATGACTAGTAGTAGTATAATCATTACGTTCCACAATGTATGCTATCCACGGAAGAAATTATATCGTTGTGTTATGCTTCTAAACATACATTAACATAGGGTCAGGTCCTGGGGGGGCTTGTCCCCAAAGAATTTTGAGGGGGCTTGTACCTTGAACAAACATTTTCAGGGGGGCTTGTACCTCAAGAATATATTTGTAAAATTTTTCAAAAAATTTACGCTTATTTTATTAAAATCTGCAATTTTTTACAAAAATTTGCAAAAAACTTTTTATTTTTGGAAAAAATTTCAAAATGTTTCCCGGTTTTCCCGAAAAAATAAACATTTTAGCTAAAAAAACTAATTAAAGCACTGTAAAAATTAATTTTTTTTCTACTATTTTTGTTTATGTCTTGGCCATTTTTTGTTAGCCCTTGTTCCCGACGGCTATAGGGCTTGTACATTGTCCGGATAGGGGGGGGCTAGTACCCCCCAACCCCCCCTCCCGCGTTAACCTATGCTTCTAAAGCTTCTACTATAAAACGTAGCATGAACCCACAACGTAGCAAATGTATTTGTGCACAAGAATATTTGAAAGAATTCGACTTTATTGAAATTGAAATTTAGTCATCATTGAAGGTTATTCCTGCTTTTCACTCTATTTTTAAAATGTTAGTGACATTGTCAGTGGAAATTGCTATAATTGTTAACAAACATTGTCCTCAGCATTTTTGAGACCAATAAAAGCCGTAAGTATCAGATCCACTTGTGTGTACTTTAGGTAGCCTCAATGCCTTCAGACTATTTTTCATTCGGGAAGACTGCGTCCCACGGGTAATGCCTTGGTGGGTTGGACAGCCTAACTACCTACCCGAGCAGGTGTGGGTCAGAGGTGAAGGACTACCGCCTCACCGTCCCCTTCTGAACGACTTCAGTCCTGACTATCACACACCTGTCTGTTTCTGGCCCTTCTACAACCATCTGGAAGCGTGTAGTAAGATAAAAAGGTTTAGTTTTCATACCAGTACTGTATCGATTAGTTGTTCCTTTGCATGGTGACTGCTAACAAATCCGTGTTCAACACAGCTAACAGCGCATGGGGTGTTTTCAGGTATCGGTTCATAGGTGAAAGTACTATGATTGGCGGCATCACTAAATCCAGCACTACGTTTTACCTGAATGACTTCCGTGTTGTCTACTTTTTTCATTACCGCTAACAGACTGCAGAATGAAGGATTAGGAGATCAGTTTTAGTTACTGTACAGCCAATTACAGTTCAGTACAGTTGCTATACAAACCGTCTCGTTAGATAAACCATTGGGGCCACTACACAAACCTTAAATGCGTGTCTTGTCTAATTTTAGTATACTACTTGTATTACTTGCTAGTGAATAGGCGTTCCCGATTTTGCCATAATTAATATTTACAAATCCCAATAACTGGAAAAACAACACGATAAAATATTCAGAAAGTTTATAATTTGTGTACAAAATTGTGATCACTTATACAGCATTTAATATTCATCGGACACCCATAATAGTCTATATTTTCTGAAGGAATGAGAGGAACATTTTTATAAAATTCAAAATTTTTAAAAATTTCAAAAATTTTAAAATGTTGGTTTATCGAGGTTTTACTCCGGAATATGCATACCGAAAATTTTTTCTTACAGCAAAATTTTCCCATTTGACACCACGCAGAATGACTCAAGAACGAAGAAAATCGGTTAAGGTTTGAATTTTTTATTAACATGTTCAGATCGACGGATTCAGCAAAGATGGGATATTTAGCATGACTTATCTGCACGCAATTTTTCTGATACCAGTGTATTGAAATTTTAGGTCAAAAAGTGGTGATTTTTCAAAAAAGTCAACTTTCGAATTTTGAAAAATTATTTTTACTACGTTAAAGCAGATGCCTAAGCGGTCCCGAAAATGAAAACGAAAAAATTTTCTATCAAGTACTAAGTGAGCAGTAGCTTGTCAAATTTGCAAAAGCGGCAAATATCAAAGGATTTTGAAAATCGAAAAATGCTAAATTCAAATCTTAGCCGATTTTCTTTTCCTGCGTCATTCTCCGTGTTTTCAGATGGGAAAATTTTCCTGAAAGAAAGAAATCTTTACCGTGCATATTCCGGTGAAAACCCTCGATAAACCGAAATTTTGAAATTTTTGAAATTTTTAATATTTTAAACTATATAAAAAATTTTCCTCTCATCATGACGATTCAAAAAATATATAATATGGCTCTCCGATGAATATTAAATGTAGTATGAATGATCACAATTTTGTACACACATTTTTGTGTCAGACTTTAGTCTATTAATTTTAGAAAATTATAACTAAAAGCTATGCATAACAAAATGATAGTTATAGCGAAAGAAAGTGTAAATAATCTATCCACAGTAAAACTATTTAAAAAATGTAGCGCAGTTCTCTAATGTTTCAAACGTTAAAGAAACGTTTAAATATGTATCGAAAGATACTTGAACTTTGTTATTTGTAAATATTTGTAAAGTTTTACCTTTGCTGTACAGTGAAAGCAGATTAAATGTTTTGCTTTACAGTCTTTACAGCTTTGCAGTCTACACATTTTTCTTTTATGTGTACACATAAAATGTGTGTTTCACATGTAACCTACCTGCTAGCCTTAGCCACCAGTGAGTCGGTCATCAGTTGGAATAGCGCTTAAATAGTAGAACCCAACAAATCTTTAGACAACACCAGTTCGGTGGTACATCCGTTTTGGTATTCATGCATTCTAGTAGTGTCATAACATTACGTGATGGACCACAACAGAACTCGAGAATACCACAATATGTTATATTAACATAAATATTGGTACAATGCAATTAGCATGCTGATCCATGTGTATACTCAAATTTGTTCCATAATTTGGAATAAGTTATAATCGTTTCAGAAAACTGCCCAGTATTTGACATAGAGAACGGGCTCTTACATCTCATTGATGCTGACTCTGAAAGCTTTAATTTGCTTTACAAGGAAGCAAACATCTCATGTTCTGACGGTTACGAGGTCGTTGGGCCTTCTCTTATCACATGCATCGAAGAAGCAACATGGAGTGCCGACTCAATGACCTGCGAATGTACGGAAAATTTGTGAATAAGTTCAGTTTAGCGACAGCAGCTAACAGAGAATTGCTCAGAACAGCTTTCGACTTTCATAGGCAGAAGAGTAAGAAATATATTAATCGTACAGTAGCGAAATATCGTAAAGTTATTGAAACGCTTCAGTTCTAGATTCGTGTAATCCTATACCTGATGTGGCACATTCGACATATTTTGTCCACAATCCTTTGGTCCAGTACAAGGGCAGAGTTGACTATACTTGCTACGACGGATATACCATGTATGGGGACAGTAGTATACATTGTCGTGCAAATGGAAGCTGGACAAAGCCTCCTAAATGCTTAGGTAGTAAAATTGTTTTATGCTTGTAGAAATGAGTCAGCTACCCATTGTTGTCAGAGCTCAACGCGTCAGCTACAAGTTTCAGCAATTGGCAGACTTAAAGATGTCATACAACCACATTATTAAATTGCAGCACAATCTTTAATAGGACATCTTCAAGTTAATTGTTAGGAGCTCCATAAATGGGATATAACTGAAAGTTGAAACGTTAATAAGTTGACCTTAAACTGAGCCATTTGCCATTTAACAATGACTAAGATGAACAATAATCTCAGTCATGTAACCTCAGTGCCACAGCTGAATCTATGTTGCAAAGTGAATATGCCTTTTTAGTGGTTTGCAGTCCTGCGCCGTTAATAAAAAATGGGACTGTGATTCAGTCCGAAGTCGGAGGTGCACAAGTGGTGACAGCTAACTACTCTTGTGATACTGGATTCACTCTAATTGGCTCCCAAACCATCCGTTGTCGAGAGAATGCGATCTGGGAAGAACCTCCGAGATGCTACCGTAAGTGGTTTTGACCTGGGCCAACTTTATTTTTTGTAGATTTACAAAATTCGCAACTGGCGGGTTGATCCTGTTAAGTTTTTCATTGGTGTCCTTCAAGTTAGAGTTCATATGCAGTTAGAAGTTAGAAGTCAAGTGGTTGCTTCACCAATGCTACCTAGTAGCTCTTAAAGAAAAGAAAAGGAAGACTTTTAACTACTTTGTTGATACGACGGTCAAAGTTATCCGAGTTTGTCGAAAATAGTTATAAAATAGCAAATGTCGCACTCGATTCTTGAGACTAAAATATAACTCACGTGAAGCGCGAAACATTGATGACATTTATGAGCTTTGGCAGTTTGTCCCGGCAAGTCCTATCGAATTTTCCGCTGCCAGCAGTAAAGCTAAAACTGATAAGCAATCCTACGTTACTCATCTTATGTCATTTTAAGCTCATGTTCTAATAATAGTGCAAAGGTTTCGCTTATTATCTACTATTATGTTATCAGTTAAGGCCGATTCACACCAGTGCACAAGCACAAGCACAGGCACAAGATGAAAACGTTCATACTAGGGCACAAGCATAGCCACTAGAATTTTTAGTTCAGCCTGGCCACGTCTTCTGTTCACAGTGTAGAGCAATTTTGATTGGCTGCAGTTGTTATGCTTGTGCAAAAAGTTAAACTGAATTCAACTCGGCGTTGTGCTTGTGCTTGTGCTTGTTCTTGTGCTTGTACCAGTTCTCTATAGTGTGAACCGGTTGTGCTTGTGCTTGTGCCTGTGCTTGTGCTTGTGCCTGTGCTTGTGCTTGTGCTTGTGCCCTAGTGTGAACGGGGTTTTATTGCATTAAACGAGTAACATTATTTATAAAACTTTAATTTTGATATAAAAGATTTTAAAAGTGTTAAAGTAAGTTACATGTACTAAAACAATCGAATGGCGATTGCTTTATAGCTTTTTCTGTAAGCTATGTTTTAGTGAACTGTGAAGACTATCCAGAAATAGAAAATGCACACGCCTATTATAACGAGTCACTGGTAGCCGACAAAGGTGTTGTCTACTACACCTGTTACGAAGGATATGTACTAGAAAGGGATTCCACCTCTCGCTGTGACTCTGATGGCACCTGGACTATCCCTCCAGCTTGCTTAAGTTAGTAAATGCTGAACTTAACTGAAGTTATTCTAATAGCTACAACATTGTTCTAATAACTTGGAAACCGCTGGACCTTTGCGCCCATCATTACATTGCTGATGTGGATATTACTCAGTACCTCAGCACGGAACACGGTTCGCTAGCAAAATTATCTAATCAAACTCACGTATATAGTATGTATGCATGTATTGATTCAACAAACAATGAATGTTAGCAAGAGTACATAATATAAGAGTGTGCCTAAGGGTGTGCCACTAGGCACACTATGTTATCAAAATAAAACCTATGCTCTGCTCGCTAACGGACCCCTCCACAAATAGTACCTCGTCGTAACACTCACTCTCTCTATGTTTACGTGCTTAAGCTTGAAAACACAAGCAGTGTGTTAGCGAATTTTGTGCCTGATTCAAGCATTGGAAAACAAACATAGCATGTAAATTTATCTGAAGTGATTTGTCTAATTTGCGGGGGGGGGGGCGTAGCAAACAGAGCATAGTTTTTGCTCTGTTAACATAGAGTGTGAAAAATGGCGCACTCTTATATTATGTACTCTTGATGTTAGTAATAAAGTATACAGCGCAGCACTATAGAAGATATTAGCAGCAGCATTAGAGTTTAGAGAACTAGCTTTGATGTCTGCACCGTCAGTCTGACTAAGGATTAAGGGGGGCTACTAAAGGTTTGCCCCGACTTTGTCCGATTGGCCTACTTTTTGGCGAGGATATAGAGCACGGATGTGGTCAAAAAATATCGGGTACTGAAATCTTAGCTGCCTTCCAGTCACGTGCAGCCGTCGCGTTTATGTGCCCGACCCCCCATTTTTCGCAACTACCAACATAATTAATTAAATATTTCTACTGACTGCTAGGCCCACGCCCAAGCTTAAAAGCTGCCATTCACCAATGTGATTTGGCACATATGTCCCTACCTGCAGAAAAATACTAGATGTCTGTATCGTATCTGCATCTAAGGGAATTACTCGTCAAAGTTGAAGTTTCGGCAAAAATTTAAAAAATTTTGGCTAACGAAAGAAAAATTTTATTACTGGTGCGAGCTATAAGGCTGTAATTTGGCGTAAAAGGAGGCCCTATAGGAGTACTCATTTGTGCCAAATGGCAAGAAATTCTGCCGAGTGAAAATTTTTTATGTCAACTTTAATCTTCAAAAATTTCCAAAAACTCCTTTTTGGGCAATGGTACCCCAGAAATCAAAAAAATCAAATTTTGAAATTAAAATTTTTTAAGATATTTGAACTCAGCGAGGTCGAAAACACCCCACAAAAGACTTCAGCTCGATAAGTGAAGGTTTGCGACTTCTATGGCTGCAGAAACCTCTACACAGGATACGACAGACGGAAAATGGCGGTTTCGGCAATTTTTGAAAATTAAAGTTGACATAAAAATTTTTCACGCGGCAGAATTTTTTGCCATTTGGCACAAATGAGTACTCCTATAGGGCCTCCCTTTGTGCCAAATTACAGCCTTATAGCTCGCACCAGTAATAAAATATTCCTTTCTTTAGCCAAACATTTTTAAATTTTTGCCGAAACTTCAACTTTGCAGAGTAATTCCATTAGATGCCAATAAGATACAGACATCTAGTATTTTTCTGCAGGTATGGGCATATGTGCCAAATCATATTGGTGAATGGCAGCTTTGAAGTTTGGGTCTAGCAGTCAGTAGAGATTTTTAATTAATTATGTTGGTAGTTGCGAAAAATTGGGGGTCGGGCAAGATATTTTTTGACCACACCCATGCTCTGTATCTTCGCCAAAAGGTAGGCCAATCGGACAATATCGGAGCAAGTCAATTTTAGTAGCCCCCCCTTAAGTGCAGTCTTGGCTCATGCTAGAGCTCTTCATAAACTGACAATAGAAAGACCACAAATTATGTATGTTAAATTTATTGGTGACTGTGGATGGAATGTCTCAATTTCTTGCTGTGCCAAGTCTTGTCAAAGTATTGACATTAGTTTCGTCTGTTTAAGAATCCTGTGAGCTCCCACCATCAATCGCCAATGCTAGGTCAGAAATCGCTGTCAGTCCAATGGCTGCAACCGTTGGAAAAGTGAAGTACATTTGCAAAGATGGGTTCAAAGTAAAGGGCAATGCAGAAGTCAGGTGTAATAAGCTAGGACAATGGTCAGCAGTTCCTTCTTGTATATGTACGTCAATTTGTATTCCTGCATTTCTAAACCCATAGAACACTAACATAACTTTCACAACCCTTTACTGTATTTACAGAACTTATGGTTTGTTCTTTCAAATTATGAAAATTGGTAAAACAAATATAACACAAATTTGTTCAGTGCGTTTTTAACCCATTTCTAACGAATGCCACCATATGTGTTCTGTTGAGGGGGTTGGACCCGTAGGAATCTGGTAGGGCCTCCAAAATTGGAAGAGAAAATGAATCCGTTAATTGCTCTCCTACTGAGACGTTGGTCTGTATTAAAGAAAAGTAGAAAAGTCAGATGTAGAGGTCAATAGTTTGCTGCAAAATGAGTACACAATATTGAAACTTTTTAAAGCAGTAAAAAGCTAGAGCAATGTTCCAAGGTTTTACTATATTATAATAATTTCACAATTAAAAGTTAAAGCTTTTCTATAGTGTGAATCTCACTCAATGTGTAACTCTTATATATTAAACAAAATTGTGCTAAGTTACACAGTTTAATTTTAGCTTTAAGGACAATGCCGTTTTAGGAATTAATTTAGTTTTAAACTGAGAAAAAAACAATTTTCTGAACATTTTTAATATGTACAGTGACAGTAAAACTCTATTTTTCCAGGCAACTTAAAACTTACTTAAATTAATTTCATTTATTTATTATATTTGCGTTTTCAATCAGAGTAATTGCCTAATTACTTGTCAAGTATTTGAACATTGTTCGAATTCCAAAACTGGAGATTTCTAAAGATAATATATATTTTGTGCTTTTGCATTAACTTTGCAGTTAGAGAACCTGAGGGGGCCCCCCAACCTTTGCATTTGACCTTTCCAATTCTGTTTATTACAGACCAACGTCTCAGCAGGAGAGCAATTAAGGGATTACTTTTCTCTTCCAATTTTTGGAGCCCCACCAAATTCCTACAAGCCACCCCACGTTTCTCACCCAACTCACCCCGAAACGTCGCCCACACTCGGACGAGTTTTTCGATTGGCAAAACAGAAATTTATTTATTTATTTTCTATAGCATCATCGGCAGAATATTCCTCTATTCGCATACCAAGTGTCAGTTCTCTGACCTAATTTAATCGAAAGCTATCCTTATTCAAAGCACATTTTTCATTTTTCCATTAGTGACTTACCATTCAAATAATAAAAGCTATAGTCTTTGAGAATATGTATGATTTGGGTTCTTTAATGGTTTGAAGTGGTCAAATATATAGGTTGTCATGTGTAATGAACTGAGTGAGATTAGAACAGAA